>JAWQEG010002290.1:30000-190642 GCA_033782935.1 Petrolisthes cinctipes
ATAACACAATGGTTTATAAATATTAGTAACACGTGCAGTAAATCATATAAAACTTACACGAAATAAAACCAAATCACATTAAACTACATCGACTTTGTACAGAATCACCAAGTTTATATATTATTACCGAGTTTATATATTATCACTGAGTTTATACAATATCACTGAGTTTATTCATTATCACCGAGTTTAGACTATATACAATCACCATAATTATTTATACATCATTATTGCTGAATTTATATATATAAGAAACAAGCTCCTTCCATGTAGGCGGTGCTTCGAGGCAATATTTGAAGGACTCATTTACCTCCAATTTTCTTATTACATCACTGGGTCCCTTAAATACGTCTATGCGGCGCGAATAAGCTCCCGAAGCCGTCACGAATAAGTAAACCAATCCCCACAGCTCTTGGTTAGAATTATACCATAAATAAATTTTAATGATGCTATATTTCATTTACATTTATTGATACATATACGTCGCATCCATCAGTATACAAAATAAGCCTGAAGTTAAGGGGATACTACAGGGTTGGTTGGTAAATCTGGAGTCATTATTGATACCTTCAAACTATTTCCAAGCAACGGGACACCATTATTTTTGTTCATTTGGTCCTGTTTCCTGGCACACGAATGTACAGTACACCATACCAAAACTTCATTACCTCCTGAAATCGAATATATATATCGCATATAAGATGTAAAAGAATAAAAGAATAAATATTTGTAATATGGGTATGGAAATTATTGGGTGTACAGAGAGAGAGAGAGAGAGAGAGAGAGAGAGAGAGAGAGAGAGAGAGAGAGAGAGAGAGAGAGATACAATGCATAACACTACACCAACATGTGAAGATATAGGCCTATACAAATTGCAACCTACACATAGAGAACACAGCAGTCACCACACCTGTATAATGGTTCCTCAATCACACAACTCTTGATGGACACTGATGACCGCAAACTGCAACAAGAAAAGAAACATGATATCACCAGGAATACTTCATGAAGAATGTATAAATGTACCTAGCTAGTATGCCGGATATAAATGTATTAAAGAGGCTAAATACAGTACCGTACTGTCAATATTTACATTATGTTAATTGGTAATGGCTGACGTCTGATGCACCTAAGGATTCAAGTTGTTACAGAGAAACTCACAGTATATATATATAGGATACCCATTGTTATCTTAATAATAATAATAATAATAATAATAATAATAATAATAATGAAATAATAACAATGTAAACTAACCAAGCCAACACATATTAAAAATTTAACATGGGAGCCACAGGATGGGTGGGAGAGGACCGTCTCAGTCATACAAAACTGACCTTGGTCAGATAAATAATGTGATATTTCAAGATTGCCAATCACAATGATAAGGTGGAGATTTCTACTGGATATAGAGTGGAACACACACACACACACACACAGTAATAATGTTGTACAGTCGGCCTCAGGAATTCGTACACAGAGCATAAGTTAAAAGGGGTCTATATATTGCACATACTAAAGGCATTTTTCTGCTGATTGATTCAAGGATTAGCCATATAACTTTATTACAAGAGTTTGATGTTAGAAACTAAATGTACTAAATTTTCTAGTTGTTACGAGCCCTTGATGTCACAGTGGTGTATACGAATTCCTGGGGCCGACTGTACCAAATGTGAAAACAAGATCAACATAAAACAAGTGCGTTAGGAAGCCACCAACATGTGCCAAGAGTGAGCATCTCCAACAAAAGGTAGTGGCAGCGACATCCAAAAATTTCATCGTCGTTAAAATTGTGAAAGTCTCCTGGAATCGCCACTAAATACTTCACCTAAATCCAGATCCAGATATCTCCCAAAATCAAATAATCACTTACTGTCAACCACAAGCCCCATCTTGGAAATAAGTAAATAAATACATAAATCACATAGCCTATGGTATAAACTTTCGCGTAATCCCACAATGATACCGAGACAAACCAAATCAATCACACGACCGTAGTGAAGATGAATGAGAAACGATGACTATGGGTGAAGGCACGATGGATGATGTGGTAGTATAGAAAGGCACGATGGATGTGGTAGTACAGGAAGGAAAAGAGAAGGGTTAGTTAGGCTGGGTTGGTGGGTGGATGAAGTGGGGTGGGGGTGGGGGGGGGGGACTAGTGGGAATAATAACGGCTAGGTCTGACTGGCTTGCTGGTTGGCTGGCTGCGAGTCACTGATAATGTGAACTGAGTAGTAAGGTAAATGAGATCTGAAACAACAAGTCACTGAGATCAAACCGCATTAGGATCATTGAGACATTGATAAGGAAGGAGACTGAGATATTGTTAAGGTGGTAATTCTTTTTTTGGTACATTGGAGTGCCTTGATTCCTCCAAAGTATGCTAGGAAACAGAACCAGATGGACAAATATAATGGTGTCCTGTTGCTTGGAATTGTTTGGAGGATTCAGTTGCTCCAGATTTACCACCACCAAATTTCCCCCTTAATGAATACAGACAACCTTAATGTTATTTTAAGGGGGTGCGGGAGTAGGGGACAAGCTTGGGGGGGTTAGGGGGGTGCGGGAATAGGGGGACAGGCTTGGGGTGGGTAGAAAGCCTGTCCCCTATTCCCGCACACCCCTAACCCCCCCCCCCAAGCCTATCCCCCTACTCCCGCACCCCCCAAAGCCTGTCCCCTACTCCCGCAACCCCCTAAACCCCCCAAGCCTGTCCCCCTATTCCCGCACCCCCTTAATGAGTAATCTGTTTCGTGGCATAGTTTGGAGGAATGGGCAGCCCACCATTTTACCCTCAATTGATTATCTCCTTCATTAAAGCAGCCACGTTATGTTTCACTTGAGGAGGTGTGTAATGGATATGGTACACACACAATCCACAATCCTTAGCCCACCTTAGTCGAAGCCCAAGATCTGGAGCATGCGGTTTCTAGACGACAGCCCATCCAAAGCCTCCATTGCTTCGAAATGTGTGTGGCCTCGTGATGGTTTGGGTGGGCTGTCGTCCAGAAACCGTCTGCTTCAGATCACGGACTTCGACTCGGGGGGGGGGGGGGATTGTGGGTAGCAAGTGTGCCTGGGGGGCAACTGTAGTCAAGACGGGAAGGTGAAATGTATCTTTCGTTACTGGGGTTGATTGATTGATTGATATTAGGCGCCGAAACACCGAGGTCATATAGCGCCAGAAAAAAGTGATAGAGGTGATACAGCAAGCAGAAAGGAAATAGAAAGAAAAGAGGGACAGCTCAAGAACTAAAAGCTAGTGGCTGGGGCCGAAGGGGCGCCCAAACCCTTAAAGTATTGCCCACATCACTAATGCAGGCACTATCTACCTCCCTACGGGGTAGTTATTGGGGTTAGAGATTTATTATGTATGATGGTGTTAATGGTAGTGGTGATTAAATGTATGTTCCTAAATCGATATCATACGGTAATGAAAAATATAATCATATACTTTTCTGACCACGCATCTGAAAGTGATGTTGATGAATGAAAGTGATATCGATAACGAATAATATACTGGGTGACCATGAAGCTATACAAGTGATCTCTATAAAATCAAAGAAAGAGATATCGATAAAAGAATAAAATGATATAACGACGTGGGTAATGAAAGAAAACCCTTGGTAATGAATGATGAGAGACACGAGCCAGGAAGGAAGGAACGAAGGAAGGAAAGGAAAGGAGAGACTGAAGACAACAACAACAACAACAACCTACCAGACCCCGAACGTACGGTATATATTTATTATACTGTAAATAGACAAGGTAAGTTTAATAAGGTATATACTAACTGTAGAGACACAAAACCAAGACTTGTTCGGGAGATTAACTAGTTTTTCTGTTACCAAGGAAGCTTCTGGGTATTCCTCCTCTCCTGTCTGCCTCACACACACACACACAAGATCGTGACTCTGAGACCGGTCCTCCTCTCCTGTCTGTGTGTGTGTGTGTGTGTGTGTGTGTCTCTCTCTCTCTCTCTCTCTCTCTCTCTCTCTCTCTCTCTCTCTCAGATAGACACACACACACACACAGACACCCAAGATCGTGACTCCGAGACTGGTCCTTCATTTTATAATTGCATGCTTGTAAACAGTTCACTTCCTTCATTAGCCTAAACGTGGTATTTATAAATTTTGTGAACGTGGTGATCACAGAACTTCCCATCGCTGCTAATGACTACCTCTCATTCTTCTCAATCACGATTCGTACTTCTGAATGGTTGTTATAGAAACGTAACCAACGTTAGGCTATATATATACTTGTAAAGGAAGTTTAACCTTTAGACTAAGGCATTTCTTTCCCTGCATTATTTACGATTGTCTAGCGTGAGTCTAATAATATACATTACATTAAGTTATTATGGGAAGACTTGATGTTCGACCTCTGGACACAACGCATAATTTATATATGGCAGGTCCTAAGTTTGAACTATTTTATATTTGAACTATAATCAACGGTTGACAGCAGAGTCAACTAATACTTACTGAAATTATATTATACCCTAACGGTACTATCTGAGAAAACTGTGTGTGTGTGTGTGTGTGTGTGTGTGTGTGTTACACAAAATTCGTGGACTGATATCATTTTAGTTTTGTCCAAGGAAAGTGTTCGAGATATAAAACAGAAACTGAAACATGACTGTATATCTGTACGTATAGCCTAACTAAACAAAATATAGTATGCACCAAACGAATGAAACACACGAACATACCCTATGAATATAATGTACACTGAAGCACAAAATAAATACCGGTTCACATTATGAGTAAATTAAACATTTTGATTAACAGAACCAATGTCACTGAATTATTAGCAGTTGTTGGAATATGTTGTGTATACATTGGACATGACATATAGTGCGTGCCTCACATTAGAAAAGGTCAACCCTCTTATGTCCTGGGAGGGGTTCTCTCACCTGAATAATGTACAGTCTAATGTAGAGTCATAAAAATTCTTAAGTAGGTCCTCAGGCTGCGAGAGGTCAGTGGTATTCCATGCTCTTGAACTCTCTCATGTTAAGGAGTTTTTCTCTGCTCAATGATATTACTGTATGTCGAGAGCCAAAACTCTGACTTACACCTTAAGGGGAGATTCTCTTGTTGGTAAATTGGAAGGCTACTGATTCCTCTAAACTATACTAGAAAACAGATGCCCTCAAATACGGGATCTGTTTCGTGACATAGTTTGGAGAAATCAAAGTCCTTCCAATTCACCAAATAAAGAATCTCTCCTTAATAAGTGACACTATAGCTATCGAAAAAATTGAGAAATAAGATAATAGTTAAAATTGCGTAGAGTATTATTTGGTCATTTTGTGTTCTGATTTTGCCTTTCTTTTCGCAAAGTTTTTTAATACCTCAAACTTGGGAATGTAGGCTGTCAGTAGCCCGTGACTCTTGCAAGACCCCAAGATTATTGAGTGTCGCTCTAGATGAGACAGAGGAGCTTTATGGTGTTGGTAGCTTCTCTTCTGCCCCACTAGATGACGACACTTTATCTATACACGTCAATATCAGGAGAGGCCAGCTACACCGTCATACCGTCACTCACAGCATCTTTGAATATGGTCGGGCATCTTCTATGTTATGAGTTGACAACGATGTAGGGGGTATTTTCTTGACGTGTCGACGTAGCCAGGATACTTGACGGACAGCGAAAACCATCAGATCACCTCAGAAAACACACTGACATTTCTCGTGGACTCAAACCTAGGTCCATGACATTCGCAGTCCGTCGTTGTATCCACTCTGCCATCGCATCCCCATCTTCCTCCACTCCCACTTATCATATACCGGTACAGTTGCCCACACATGAAGCTGGTACACCTCGTTTTTTGTGAGGTAGCTACAACAGGAAGGAAAGTGAGCAAAAGTTATAGTTTGTTGACAGGCAGACAGTAATAATATGTTACTACTATTTGCCTATCAACAAACTACATCTTTTGTTCACTTTTCTTCCCTTTGTAGCTACCTCACAAGTAACGAGCCCCACCAGCTTCATGTGTGGGCAACTGTACATATCCCTGCTTTCGTGTCCATCATTTTCCCTCCCTCCCTCTAGCCTACTCTCCTATCTTCGTCCACCCACACTTATGCAGTATTGGCTATATCCCTGGGCTTCTCTTTAACAAACTCCCTCACTCTCCTTCATTCTTTCTTCCCACTTTCTTTCATTCCTCCTCCTATTCCCCCGCCCCCTTGCTGCCACTTTTTCCCTTCCCTCTTATAATACACACATTTCTTCTCAATTTCATTCCTCTTCCTCTTTCTCTCCTCCACTTCCCCAGCCACCTTCCCCCTCTCCTCTCCCCTCCCTAGCCTCCTCCTTCTCTCCTCCACTTCCCCCTCTCCTCTCCTCTCCCCTCCCCAGCCTCCTCCTCCTCCACTCTCATTGCCTTTACCTCCACTGGTGTTGTGTGCAGTTGATATCTTTCCTCTTCCCCTTCACTCACTTCACTTCTCTCAGGGACGCAATAATATCTCTCTCTCTCTCTCTCTCTCTCTCACTTACCAACACCACCACAACTCCTCTCCCTCTCTATTTTCCTTCACCTTCCAACAACCTGTCTTCTCCTTCTTCTCCTCCTCCACCCGCATTCCTTCCACACCCTAATATTACTGAGATCCTCCACCCTCTTCCCTCCCATCCCCCCCCCCCCCTCTCTCTCTCTCTCTCTCTCTCTCTCTCTCTCTCTCTCTCTCTCTCTCTCTCTCTCTCTCTCTCTCTCTCTCTCTCTCTCTCTCTCTCTCTCTCTCTCTCTCTCTCTCTCTAACTAAGGGGGGAGGGGTAAGTATCCTCTCGTTAGGGTATAATGGCGTGTTTGTGGTGATTGGTCATGGTTTGTGGTTAGGGTATTGTTTGGTTTGTGGTTAGGGTTTGTTTTGGTTTTTGGTTAGGGTATGGTTTGTTATGGTTTTTGGTTAGGGTATGGTTTGTTATGGTTTCGGGTTTGTTATGGTTTGTGGTTAGGGTTTGGTTTGGTGTGGTTTGTGGTTAGGGTGGGTTTGGTTTGGTGTGGTTTTTGGTTTGGGGTTAGGGTATGGTTTGTGGTTAGGGTTTGGTTTGGTGTGGTTTTTGGTTAGGGTATAGTTTGGTTTGTGGTTAGGGTTTGGCTTGGTTTGTGGTTTTTGGTTAGGGCTTGGTTTGGTGTGGTTTTTGGTTAGGGTTAGGTCTGGTTTGGTTTGTGGTTAGGGTTAGGTCTGATCTGATTTATGGTTTGGTTTGTGGTTAGGGTTTGGTTTGGTTTGGTTTGTAACCTCATTAATAAAACAATAAACATCATAAAAGAACAAACAACGTACCATACATACCCAAACTAAGACCACCAATCAACGTGTATGATAAACAAACTCGACGACACTAAAGAACTAAATAAAAAACACTCCTTCAACCTCAACGAGAGAAAAGGTCACTCAAAGCCAGGCAAAGAGAGAAGAAGCAAAGAGCCATGCAGTGAAAGGGAGAATCAGGCTGTGGAGGCCATTCGTTCATCTGTACTTGACACTTGTGGGTTGACTGCTGCTGCTGCTACTACTACTACTGGTGGTGGTGGTGGTGGTAGTGGGGATGGATGGATGGAGAGAGAGAGGGAGGTATGTATATATGGATAAACACGCTACGAAAATCATATTACATTTATAAATACATCTAATTAATGTACATACACCATACACATCTCTGCAAGTATGGAGCTACGAAAATCTCTTAACATAGTATTATAACCGTAAATACATCTATATCAATACGGGACCACTAATATATATAATACGATATAAAAAAAAAACTAGGTATCACCCTAATATATAAACAATCTGTCTGTCAATAAAAAAAGGAAGCCTAAGAAATAAATAAAATGAGGGTGAAATGAGAATGAAATGATGAAAATGGGGAAGAAAAGGCATGAGAAGAGAGAATGGAGGGAGAGCGAAGAGGTGGTAAAGAAATCAGGAAGGAGTGAGGAGAAAATTGAGTGAAAACGAAGTGAGGAAAGGAGAGGGAGAGGGGAAGGGTGAGAAACTAAGGGTGGACGGGGAAAAAGGGAATGAGTGGGAGGAGGAAGAACAAGAGGGGATAAAAATGAGAAGAGGGATGAAACTGTGAGGAGGTGGGAAGAAAAGGAGAGACACGGAGAAGTTGAAGGGAAGACAGGAAGAGAAGGCAGTGCATGTGGTATATATATATGTTACTGTCAAAGAGGAAGACGAGAAGTAGAAAGAAGAAAATGAAGGAAAACAAAGGAAATTCAAACAGAAGAAGTAGGCTGCGAAGGAGAGAAGCTTAGAGGAGGAGGAGGAGGAGGAGGGTGGCAGGCAGGGAGGAAGTGATAGGAGGACATGGAATGAAGGGTTATGGTTCTCATGAGTGTGAATCAGTGGGAAGGAAGGTCATAGGAGCTGCATAACTAGATGGGGAGGCGTGGGGAAGGGATGGGATGGGATGGGGGAGACGGTAGTGGTGTGTTGCGAGGGGAAGGGTGAGAAGATGGTGGTGGGTCAGTCAGTGGGGTGGAGAGGTCATGGAAGGAAGAGATGCTATGAAGTGAATGTGTGTGTGTGTGTGTTATAACAAAAAAAGGACACAAGGAAGAACAACGAAGACACTACAGGAGAAAGAAAGAATGAATGAATGTAGGAAGGAAGAAATAAAGAAATAAATGTAGGAAGGAAGTAAGGAATGAAATAAATAATGAACTAATAAAGGAAGTGAGGAAGGTGGTTGTGGAGGCAGCCAGGTGAAGGTGGTGATGTCACGCCTGAGACCAGTTTAGTCACTCCAACAACCAACATCTCCACCAGTCTCCACTACTCTCTACAACACACACACACAGCTAATAACACTACCTCCACCTCTACAAGGCTACCATCTCCACCACGGTCTCCACTACTCTCTTCAACATATAACACAACCTCCACCTCTACAAGACTACCATCTCCACCACTGCCTCCACTACTCTCTACAACACACACACAGCTAATAACCTCCACCTCTACAAGACTACCATCTCCACCACGGTTTCCACTACTCTCTTCAACACACAACACTACCTCCAACTCTCTAAGACTACCATCCCCACTACCCTATACACACACACAGCTAATAACACTACCTCCACCTCTACAAAACTATACCATCTCCACCACAGTCACCACATCTTCCTTCCCCAGCCTTCCACAACCAGCAAACTAACCTCCAACTCTACACCACAACTATCTCCCTCACTGTCTCCCTCTACTCACTCACTACCCCATCCACAACTACTAAGGCCTCTACTGTATTCCTGTTATTATTACCCCCTCACACTTCGACTCCTAACATATCCATTTCTACTACTACATATTCTCCACCAACCACCATCACAACCCACACGTCTTTCACCACTACTATACCAACATCACATTGTACCACTGTCACCACTGAAATCAACATCACTATTTTCATTTAGCAATATGGCACCACATCTGTTTATCGACTAGCCTATAGCCTACTACGTTCTTCACCACCACCACCACCACTCATCCCATCACCATCACCATCATCCCTAAACCTACGCCTATTTTGCTTATCCTACCAGGGAAAGGGAAACAGCGGTAGAACAAATGAACAAACGCACTCACACACGCACTTATACATACTAATCACCTGCACGTAAGTTGAATCTCGTGACCTTGCAACTCAACTTGTGTGTGTGTGTGTGTGTGTGTGTGTGTGTGTGTGTGTGTGTGTGTATGTGTGTGTGTGTGTCAATCATAATCAGCAACACCACTCCCCGACACCATAACTTATCACCACTATCACACTACTACATCCTGACGCACCATCACATTCACAACACAACACCAAAACCACCACTACGGTACCACAACACTATCACAACATCACCAAAACACCACACCACCATCACATCCTGAACACAACCACCAAAACACACCTACATCACCAAAACACACCAACATCACCAAAACACCACCACCACCACCACCAAAACACACCTACATCACAACACTACACCACCATCACCACCAAAACACACCTACATCACCACACCACAACACCACCACCACTACCAAGACACACACACCTACAGTATAGGCTAGGCTATACTACCACCTGGACCTGCTCTTACCACCAACACACCTGCCACCACAACAACTAGGCTCGGCTAGGTATAATTTGCATAATATGATGCTCAAAATGTCCTTCATCTTGCTGCCTGACCCCCTCCCCCTCCTCTCTCTCTCTCTCTCTCTCTCTCTCTCTCTCTCTCTCTCTCTCTCTCTCTCCAATCCTCCTATTTTCATTTCTTTCCCGTCTTCTCCATCCTTCATTATTTCTCTCTTTCCTCCTGTTTCCATTTTTTTCTATGCCCATTCCGTTCCTCCACCGTTATCATTCATTCCTTTCTTCCTCCTTTCCATATCCCGTGACCTGTCTGCCTCCCTCCCTCTCTCTCTTCTCTTCCTCCTCTTCCATTAACATCCGTCCCTGTCCCCCAGTCAGCCACTTCCTCTCCCCCCTCATCCCTCGCACACTAAGGCTTCACAACGTGGATTTCGGTAACACACATACACACACACACATTTTTCTCTCCATAACATTGCAACTGTTCATTCCTTCACACCCATCCATCCTAAGTGTCCTCCCCATTAACCCTTTCCACCACTTTACATTCCCTCCGTAACACACACACACACACACACGTAGTCCCCTAGAAACATCGTAAACCTGGCATCCACTACGGGCTGAACATAAACAAGGTATGGATAAAAACTAGAAATTTGGTATCCAAAGTTGAAGACTTTGGAGGGTCGAGAGGAGTTAAAAGTCGTCGTTGATGATTAAAGTCACTATTGGAATATTTTCCTTTTAACCACTAGGCTAGTTCTAAATAGGTTTAAAACCTACCCCAATACTGTAAGTAACTTCCCTGAAAGTTTGGTGATGATATCTGGTAGGCCTATGGATTAGGAGGAGTTAGGTTCGGACATTTTCCAAATTCTGGGGCACAGGAACTGAGATTGACCACTAGGCTAGTTCTAAATAGGCTTAAAACATTCCCCAATACTGTAGGAAACTTCCCTGAAAGTTTGATGATGTTATCTGGTATGGTCTAAGAGGAATTAGCCTAGGTTTGGACATTTTCCAAAATCTGGGGGGGATAATAAGCGTAGATTTCAACCCAACTCAGATAGGCCTACCAGTTATATTAAGGACTTTGAACTTCAGTAAATCAAGAGAAATGCATAAAGATAATAAAATAATAGATATCATTTAAATCATAGATCAACATCATACTACACAAGAATAACTACCGTCAGGAGGGAACATTTCTATCACTATTATTATAAAAACGTATAGCAATCAGTAGTACAATGCTGTAGCTATGTGGAGGAGGAAAGAATGAGTGTACGTGATAGAAATCGCCTACGTGAGGGTGAGGGGAAACTTTCGTGTAATGATCTGAAAAAAAAAAAAAAAAAAAAAAAAAACACACACACACACACACGCACACAATAAACAAAACCGGTTCGTGTGTGTCTCAAACGTGTAGCTATTTATAGAGGTGTATTTTGTGGTCAAATGTTTTCCTTACCACCTATCGTACGTACGTATTAGTTTTTCTGCACGAGTCTTTAATATACAACGAGCCTACATAACCTAAAGATATGTGTATAATCTATATATGAAAACACCAGGCAATACACATCAGACTTTCCCATAACATATCCTCAATTAATACAGTTATTGAAACCTTACTGAAAGAACAAGTGTTAGGAGCGAGTCAATAGGTATGAATTTAAGCATGTATCTATGTATATTTTATACACTATATATACTGTACTTGTAGAGCTCTGGGCACAATTATAGTACACAACATTAATATTCTATTCCACTGTGGCATAACAAAAACATACATATATAAACCTACGAACATAAACGATGATGATATACAGTATACCGTAGATGTTATTACAGCCGGGCGTGAGGGGAGAGGTGGCGGATTGTTTGTAAAGTATTACCAGGGATGAGTAGCCTAACCAACCGGTAATTATAGGCCTAATGTCAACTCTTTCTATAATAAGCCATCGAACGTTTTTGTCTCTCAACATGCATGCAAAATTTTATATCGTATGTTTTTTTGGTGTCGCATCGTAACACCCATCGCCGGTGTTGTGTGTTCTATAATTATACAGTATGTGTTGTTTTAAATCAGAGTAAATTAATATCAGGTTGGCAAAATACGAATTACTACACAGAAAGCTTAACAGGTATTGTACATAATTATCCTATCTCATTAAAACGAGTCGAGAGCTCTTCTGTATACATTATATTATCTCAAATAAAGTATGATACGGTACCTGTTACTAAATTTCACTGCTTCATTTTGGCGTTACATTTATCAGGTGTTTGATATCTGCTTCAATCGCAATAAATATAAATTGTGGAAGCATGACAAACTCGTAATTTATGCATGCAGGGGAGTATTGTACTAAGGTGACATACATGTGGGTTACTGGTGTGGCAGATGTAGGTAAAAGATAAGTGGTGTAATTGTTTCTACAAATATTAATATAATCAGTGAGTGTTAAAATTGGGTGACTGATAGACCGAAATCGAATCGAATCTAACCTAACCTGATGTGACCAGACCTGATCTAACCTAACCTAATCTAACATACCCGGTAACTTAAAACTTAAATCTAATCAAACTTAATCCAACCTGACCTGACCTAACCTAACCTGACCTAATCTTACTTAACTTAAAATAAAAATTTAATCAAACTTAAGCAAATCTAATTGAACCTAACCTAACCTGACCTGACCTGACCTAACCTGAATCCCACGTAGCCAGCAGTGAAATATTGTGTAAGAGAGAACCCATCGAGCCAGAAACGACAAACATAAATAACAAAATATAGGAGATATAAAGATACAAAAGGATCAGGACTTTCGAGGAATGGTCATAAACGTTTTCTTCCAAGTTGGAGAAATTGTTCACACTTTAACTTTCTTCAAATGTTTGGTGTTGGATCGTTTTGAGTTGAGAAATCTGTTACGGTGTTTGATTCTTGAGTAATGAACCCGACTAGTAATGAAACTCGTGAAGACTGGACTAGACAACAGCAATAATTACAGGTAATGAAATGTCATTAACTTTTTAGTCTACGGAAATTTCTCTCCCAGATAACTAAAAAAAAAAGTATAAATAACAATAATAACAATAGCAATACATGGCACTACGAACGACATATTATCAATTCAAAAATATATATACATAATCTTAATTAAGAACCAATAAAAGAAATCACCACAGAAAATCAAATGCGAGACTCAAGACAGTGCCACATCCGAACGCGTACGCTGGAACATCAACAAATGGTTCCAGGTGAAGTGAAGATATAACTTGAGAGAGAGAGAGAGAGAGAGAGAGAGAGAGAGAGAGAGAGAGAGAGAGAGAGAGAGAGAGAAATAATATCGATTGAGGGAAGGAAGTGAGAGAAGTAGGTGGGGGGAGCCTAGAGGAAAAAAAAAAAATGAAGTTTGAGAGAAGGGAGAAGATAAAGAACGGGACGGAGGGAGGGAAAGAAAGGGCAGAGGAAGAAGAGAGGGAAGAAAAAACAACAGAGGAACGAGGGAGAAAAAAGCGAGGCAAAGAGAAACCCAGATTGAACAAGGGATAGAATAAAGAAGGAAAGAAAAAGGCATAGGGAGAAAATGGAACTGTCGAGAAGGAGAAAGAAAGATGAAGAAAGAAAGAGAAGAGGGGGGGAAGGGAACGGATGGGAAGGGACATGCCGTAACAAGTGAAAGGTGGAGTGGGAAACAAAGAAAAGGAGAGGAAAACGTATGCATATATCATACGTACAAGTTTCAGAATATAAATGTATGAGAGAGAGAGAGAGAGAGAGAGAGAGAGAGAGAGAGAGAGAGAGAGAGAGAGAGAGAGAGAGAGAGAATGTATAATAGGCTAAAACAGACGAAGAAAGATATTGAATCAACCTCTACAGTATATAGAAAGTATATAACACACACACAATAAGCGACATGTGCCCCTCAGAGTTTAATAAAGAAAACAAAACAAAAATCCTCATGCAACTACCGGGTATTATAAACAAGTCGACTTTGTGAATGCAAATGTGAGCGGAGTAGTTTGTTTGTAAATACAGAGAGAGAGAGAGAGAGAGAGAGAGAGAGAGAGAGAGAGAGAGAGAGAGAGAGAGAGAGAGAGAGAGAGAGAGAGAGCAATCCCAACCGTTCGTACCCTGAGAGAGAGAGAGAGAGAGAGAGAGAGAGAGAGAGAGAGAGAGAGAGTGTTGGAAGGAAGAAAATTTAATGTACAGGAAAAACAAAGGCACACATATTCATTGTTTGAAAGTAAACTATAATAAGGTGGTACCGGTATGTATCTTTTAATCTACACGATATTATACTTGAAATTCGCTTTCCTTCAAAAATTATGCAAGATATAATCTTAAAATGAAAGACAACTAACGAGGCCTATACATTTTAATCAGACAAATTAAACACAGAATGGCAAGAGATAAAGTAGCAACAGAAATCGAAATTGGTAAAAATCTGTTGAGAGAGAGAGAGAGAGAGAGAGAGAGAGAGAGAGAGAGAGAGAGAGAGAGAGAGGCTAGACAGGATATAGGGGAAAAAAAAAACGGGAGAAGACGAGGAGAGAAGAAGGCTAGTTGAGGGAAGGATGCAAGCATCCTGTCTTGCGTGTTCGTTCTCTCTCTCTCTCAACGTTTATGCATGGAATTATGAAGGAAAAATATCTATTAGTACCACACTTCATTCTGTTTCATATAACCAAAACAGACCAGTTAAACACCATCTGATCACTGATAGTAATATGGATCGTTTGTTTACATTATTTGAGGCGAAAAAGATAAAAACGAAAGTAGGCTTGTAAGGCCATTGATTCCTCTCTAAATAATTATGTTCGAGGAAATAAGACTAGACTAATACACGTGTAGATTATCTAGTTCGTATTGTATTTTAGGGAATCATAAGCCCTGCAATATTCATCGACATCATTTTCCCCCTTAAGGGACCCTGTGATCGTGTATGAGACCTGTTGGTGGTTTCTGACTCCTCCTGACTATGCCACGAAACAACCTCCTTTAATGTAATTGTTGTTTCATGGCAATGTTTGAAGAACTCTCTAACCTCCAATTTTCTGACTACATCACAGGGGATCTTAACTTTCGTAACATGAATTACAAACTTACTTATGTTTACCGATAATATGTATGCATTTATTTGTTTATATATTAATTCATAAAGACCTATTATTATAATGTATAGGATCTCGTGCATGTATATATTTAATGTTTATATATCAAATCATAAAGACCAATTATTTTAACGTATAGGATCTCGTGCATGTATGTATATATTTGTTTATATATTAATTCATAAAGACCAATAATTTTAACATATATGATCTCGTGTGTGCCAAGATGGTGGTGAATTTGTTGATGGTGTGAGTGCCAGTGGTTGCCCCTCACGTGAATATGAACATGACTCAAGGGGAGGTTTTCTTGTTGGTGAACTAGGATATGCCACCAAACAGATCACCTATTATAGTACCATTGAGAATGTCTGTTTCCTGGCATAGTTTGGAGGAATCAGAGACCTCCCTATTCACCAACAAGAAAAGTTCCCCTTAATAAAACCAGTTAAAATTTCAATTAGGCTATATTATTATAACACTTTACTAAGAACAGATGAATCAAGATATTTGTAACTATTTTTAGAAGGCGTACTTGTTCTCTGGCAATAAAAATTCATTTAGAGTAAGGAAACTTTAACAAACACTATTCTGCTTTTCAAAGGACTGAACTGAAGGACTTAATCACCAGTTTTGCTTTTACTACGATGGAATCTGTACTGCCGAGACCAAAGTCATATCATCTGCCATTATAATTTTGTTGGTTTAGCAGAATGAAAACAGAGAGATTAGCTTAAGAGATAATTAATTGAAAAAAGAAGAAGCCAAATATCACTATGACAGCATTAGGTCTACAAACCCCAACAACATTACATACCGTAGTTTTAGTTTCCTTCATTATTATACCATTAGGGTCGCATTTGCTTCATTATTTAACTGATATTATTTGCTTCAGATATCAAGCCATTTCACTGAATGATACTACTAGTTGTACAAGAAAAACAATAACTAACATACAAATATATTTATTGTGTCGAGCAAAACGTCAACAAAGACAGCTGACTGGACCCTAGCATTACCGCGCTGTTGCCATGTCTTCAAAACAGTGAGCAGATTTGGCACCACTGTACGCAATGAGGTGCCCCAGCTATATTTACACAACAGCTGGGCTTCTGGCAGAGGTGGTGAGGACAGCGAAAGCGAATTAACCTGTGAGAATGCTTGGAGGTTACTGTTAAAATCCACCAGAATAAGAAGCACCACTTTTTACTGAAGCATCTTCTTTGTCCTAAGGGAATGTCTAATATACAGTATGTTCTAGAACCCAAAGAGTATATTCTTTCAGTACAGTATATTCTTTCTATCTATGGGTATTGTGTTTACTTTTAGCGAGTTAGAATGAATGGACGAGCCACTTTTGTGATATCTAGTAGGGAATTATTCATCACTTAAGCACTACCGTAAGGTTTTCTACTCTCAGATGAATACAATTTATAGGATATATCGTAGTATCATAATTTGGCTTAAATCAAAATGTGCAAGCTTGATTGTAAATATTATAGTAACAGTAACAAAATGCTCTTACAGGTTTATTTAATATCAACGGTAAATCTGCTGCCAATTATATCTTGATATCTACTGCATCTCTTACCTCTGATGAAAGTGATAATAGGTATAAAATTCTTCAGATGTTTGCCATTTTTTTATCATATTAATATAAATATCACCAATAATATAACGAGAGTACACAAACGCTAATCATAACAGGAAAAACTAAATACCAAACATTTAAATAACATTCTAGTCAGACTAAAGGGAGATATTCATCAATTTATTAATAATACCTGTATAGGCTACATATAAAAAAAATATATAAAGAGTAGACAAAAGCTAATAATAACAGGGGGGAAAATAAATACCAAACATCTAAATAACAATCTATGTAGGCAGATAAAGGGAGATATTAGTCAGATTTTAATAATACCTGTATACATAGCGACAGAAATATAAGAGTAGAAAAAAAAAACTTATAATAACAGGAATAAAAAATAAATACCAAACATCTAAACAACATTCTAGTTAACCAGACTAAAGGCCAGACATAACCAAAGTGTGAGTGTGACCCGGGAGACAGTAGGTCAAAGAGCCGTGACCTCCTACCACCTCTTGCTGACCTCTGACACCTGGCCCGCCATCGACATGTTAACACCCCCTCACCCCCCCTAATACTAACACTACCTCCTCCTCCTCCTCCCCAACAACACCATCTCCCCCTCCTCCTCCCCAACACGACCATCACCTCCCCCACCCCAACACTACCACCTCCTCCTCCCTTCAAACACCCACACCACCACACCAACACCTCCTCTACCCCAATATGAGTTAGGCCAATAACACATGCACAACAAAGTGTAAATCAAGTACAAGAGAGAGAGAGAGAGAGAGAGAGAGAGAGAGAGTGAGAGTGAGATAGGCTGGGCTTTATCAATGCTCTCTATTATCACTCTCAATTCTTTGCCGTGGACTGATATGAGATAGGAACATACAGGGAAAGACTGGAGTATATTATGTTGTCATATCGGGCTGGTCAAAGTAAAAGAGAGGAGTGGAATCTCATGAGAGTGAGGGAGTGAGTTCCAGGAAACCTGTGAAAGGAAAGTATAGAGAAGATTGAAGTGTGTGTAAGAGAGAGAGAGAGAGAGAGAGAGAGAGAGAGAGAGAGAGAGAGAGAGAGAGAGAGAGAGAGAGAGAGAGAGAGAGAGAGAGAGAGAGAGAGAGAGAGAGAGAGAGAGAGAGTGTGTGTGTGTGTAGTTTGTGAGAGAGAGAGAGAGAGAGAGAGAGAGAGAGAGAGAGAGAGAGAGAGAGAGAGAGAGAGAGAGAGAGAGAGAGAGAGAGAGAGAGAGAGAGAGAGAGAGAGAGAGAGAGAGAGAGAGAGAGAGAGAGAGAGAGAGAGAGAGTGAGTGTGTAGTTTGTGAGAGACAGAGATAAAGAGAGGAAATTAAAAAATAGAACATCAGAAGAAAGAGGAAAGAATAACGAAGCAAGCAATCTGAAGCGCAGGAAGAGAAAATGTAAAGGAGATAAAAGATAAGATTAATACAGATGACAAGAAAAAAATGAGAAAATTACATGCAATAACTGGTTTGGGGTATTATAGGTAGATAGAGATTAACTGATAAATGAATTCTTAGAGACAACTCAGAAAAATAATGGACATAGATAACAACGAACAGTCGATAAAAACATAATAAGAAAAAAATAAAAACATCCCACTGAACACAAGGAAAAGCCGTCATTAATTATTTCATGGAAAAGTTTAGATACAAAATCAAGCATATCCTGTAACAATATAAATACAGTATAACATGTGTTTTTTTTACTACTGCGACATCTCTATAAAGTATTCACAGCTGAAGTGCATCAATTTATGTCAGTACTGTATAATTCCACTCTACCAATGAGCATAATAATTATGTCCGTGATTGGCTACATTAATTAAGTACCGGTAAATGAAGTGTATACACCTTCACAGCTTTATTTTTTTCAGAGTCGTTTATTTTGTTATGGTTAAAGAAAATGACTGAATTAAACTGAATTACTGTTGGTAATTTTACACTCCAGACAGACCCTACATAGGTAAGGGTTGCACTGAGGAAAAAAAAAAATGATAAGAAGCATTATATTAGGCTATTCGAGGTTACCTTGACCAACCCAAAATAAGTGGCTTACATGAGTGACATTGTATACCTTCCGTGGCATTGTAACCATTAGCCTGATGACCTAATAATACCTACTGACACATAAATGTATAGCCTACCTGATAAAGCAATGATAGTGCAATTGGTCAGTAAGCAATAAGTCGACCAAGGTCACAAGTTTACCGTAACTCATCCACGAGGCGGAACTACTCAGTGTATATAACCTAAATGAGAACAAACCTTGAAGCAATGCTATAAACACGTGTAAGTTTGCATTTCAAGCTGACCGGACACTCGAGCTCCTAATTCGCAATCCCGTACTTAAGATGTTTATGTCATATGAGCTGGTAACATTTATTGGGGAGGAATCAGAGTAGGCTAAATTGAACGGGATGATACAGTCTTTCGCATACAATGACACCTTTCCCACACGGCATTACTAGCTCAGATGACATACACATCTAAGTACTGTACGTGGTCGCGAATCTACGAGCTCGAGTGTATGATACCTTATATAGGCTAGTAGAGTGGCGAATTCTGCCTTAGTGTTTTTAATAAGCCTACTCAGTGATCTGCATACCATATCCATTACTTACTTCAACTATACAGCAAGCAATATAAATTTGTGTTAGGTTTATATTAAGTGTTGCGTTACATAAACTCGTCAGTTGAGGTTAATAATGTTATATTTAGCACGTTTCACAGTTCTCTGGGATATCCTTGGAGTCAAAAGTACAATAAAACTCTGAGTTGCCAAACCAAATCAACAAGCACCTTTACCATAAAAATTTTGCTTCACGTAATATAACGTAAGTTATATGCGAGAAAGTTTGTCTTATAACAACGTAGCTATTTCTCAACAAAACTTTACCTAATATGGCATTAAGGTCCAGATTCATCCCAGAATAAATATTAATAAAGAAAATCCGGTAATACAATGTGATAACTGGTCCTATAAAATAGTAGTAGGCTAATGAGAAATGTGATCTAGTTATACGATGATGATGATGATGAAATAGGGTAGAGATGGATAAGAAATTTCTGGGCAGCCTGGCCAAGGTGACTGATTAGGTTGGTAGGACAAGGTGAATGATTAAGCTGGTAGGACAAGGTGATAGATCAAGGTGATGAAACTTGTTCGCACGGTACGGTACGTAAGCACACAGTAACGTAGAGTACAGTACTGTATATGATATAAAGGTACTCTCTCTCTCTCTCTCTCTCTCTCTCTCTCTCTCTCTCTCTCTCTCTCTCTCTCTCTTACTATTATTTTTATTATTATCATCATCCACAATGAAAGACTTATCGTATCCGAATATGTAAGTTTATTACTGAGTTACGGTACCAGTGCAGTACAATGGGAAGCCAACACAGGAACATACTTTATCAGCAATCCTCGTACTCACACACAAAGGGACCTGAATAAAAACTAAATAGGCCTAATTGTACCAGTATTCATAACGGAAAGGAACATGTTATTTGATACAATGACGTGTCAACTTCCACCCTTTTAACAAACACACACACAATCACGACCCCGATAATAGCAGTACAGTTCTCTGGAGGATCCATGAACTTCTCCGGGAAGGAGGAATAACAACCATGAATTCCCTCACCACATGGCTGGCTGGGAGGGCAGATTGGAAGTGTGTGTGTGTGTGTGTGTGTGTGTGTGTGTTAAAAGGGTGGAAGCTATAGTGGTCGTGGTGTGTGTGTGTGTGTGTGTGTGTGTTAAAAGGGTGGAAGCTATAGTGGTCGTGGTGTGTGTGTGTGTGTGTGTGTGTGTGTGTGTGTGTGTGTGTGTGTGTGTGTGTGTGTGTGTGTGTAAAGAAATTGCTAGTGTTAGAAAGGCTATGTTTGCATGTATTATGAATGTCTGTAAGCAAAACCTGTATCTCGACAAGTTTCCAGCATGCGAAATACGTGTAAGGCCGTACAGAGCCTACTACCTGTACCTACTAAAATGTTGGTTCTCTGGTCTTTGCACCGTGTTCGAACTATGGTCAAACTGAACCATGATGATGCACTATAACCTATCCAAGCAGTATACTAAAGATGCACCTTACCAAAATTGATTGGAATATCTCTCCATTATTAAAACACAGGGGTAGCCTACTTAAGTATAAATTGTTACAACTCAAAAAACACAGACACACGACACTGTTAATAAGCGAGTGGTTTGGCCTGTATTAAGAGAACACAACCAGTAGCCTACTGGATTTGCGAGCGTCATATGATGGGTTTATATATAGTAATTGACAAGCACCTAACGTCACTGATGAAAACCGTCCATAACACCCACAGAGTGCTTTGACAACGTGTCTGTCCATGTCAACATAAAGGAACCACGTCCTGCCACCAAGGGATTATATATATATGGCCATCTGTCTCGATTGCCTAACATGATGGGAGCAAGAGGCCATCTGTATACATGACAACAACGCTTAATGCACAATTAACATATCACTTCCTCTGCAGATGAAAGGCAAGATTTGGAACTCCCCCGCCATCATCACCGACAAGAGTCTCTGGCTGGTGCTGGGTGACTGGGTCAGTCTTCCCTAACTCACTCGCCGGCACCACGTGCACTCTATGGTGAACATTAATTTTCACAAGAGGAGATACAGTAATATACGATACTTTTGGCACAATGGAGTGATTTAATTCTTCCGAAGTTTGCCAGGAAACAGGACCAGATAATTTAAAAAACTGATAGCCTATTGCTTGGAATAGTTTGGAGAAATAAGTTACTCCAAATTTACCTACACTGTACACCGCCCCCTTAACCACTGTCATTGTAACACCTGAGAATCCAATGCCACCAGTGTGTACGATTCAGGTCACAACTTTCACAGTTTGTATGCACTTAGGAATCTCAAACCATGACTACTGAGACAGGAAGCACGAGTCACTTGCCTACTGCATGGTTGTGTGTATAACCTATACAAGTTACGCTCATATGAGCTACAAACCATGCAAATCAAGACCACACACACACACACACAAGCAGAGCGGGAAGACTAGGTATAGGCTAAGCTAAACTTTCCCTCACTCACACTCACACTATCATAAATGCCTCACCCTCAGCGAGATTGTTTCACACGCACACAAACTTCCTGCTGTGTGCTGCTCAACTCCTTCCCGACACTCACACCTACAAACATCCTGGTGTGTGTGTGTGTGTGTGTGTGTGTGTGTGTGTGTGTGTGTGTGTAACTTCCCCCCCCCCCCAAACACATACATATCTAGAAACATCCTGGTGTGTGTATAACTCCTTCCCTGCACACACACACACACTACCTCAAGGACAAAGCTACAATTCCCTGACACAAATCTCCTATGCCCTCTCTTTCAAGGACACAACGAACAACTCCTGTACTGACAAGCAAGTGCATTCCTAAATACACACACATGCTCGCCAAAGCTGTAGCCAAAATGAGGTGACTCTTGGTGTAGGTGTTGGAATTTATTTATGTTTATTTTTGTAACAAAGAGTTGATGCAGTGGTGTTAGCATTGTCGCCTTATGTCTGGTCAAACGCATTCAAGGCTCAGAGTAAATAAAGTACCTTACGTTAAGTTAATAGGTGTGAGGGGGGGGGGCGCTCTCCTGTACCCAAAGTACGAGTTACATGATCCATAATTATGTCCTACTTTATGTGGAATTCCAATCCACAATTATGCAAGTGTGTGTGTGCCTCCCGTATGTGCAATGTAGGCTATAAAATTATAACTGCTAATTTCACCAGGCGAAAATGCACCTGCTCCGTTAATTCTCGCTCTCTCTCATAATGTAGTCACCTGTCGCCCTCCCTCTCACGTTTATATTTTTCACTTACCCCTTGACCTACATACTCTTCTTATCCTTAACACGTTTTCTCTTTGGGAACGAACGAGGTTAGTGGAATGGATTAGAAGTGGGGAGATAAAATAACAACAGCAAGCAAACCAGAAACGGGACATACGGTTTGGATTTTTGTTTGGTTATTGGGGCTTAACGTCTATTGACTTCGTACTGGTCATTAAGGCGATGTAATATTAAGTGATAGAGGGTTTGTGTGGTGTTGTGTCTGTGAGTGTTGTCTGCATATACGGTATCGAGGTACAGGTATTATACCATTTACTACCTACGTATATCTAAGCTAATTTGGGAATGCACACAGACAATCAATCGATTTGGCTTTCCAACGAAAACTGTAAACGAAAGAACAAACTGAGGAAATGGGTAAATATATTTTGACGCGCTATTTTTCAACACACAAATATTTAAATACTTACACGCACATCCAGAAGAATGTACCTATGAATATAGAGGTTACATATCAAGGCTAGTAAAATAGGCTATTCGGGCATAGCCACTAACGCCACGAAATAAACCAAAGCAACGATAATTATTTAAGCTACAAGAATTCTGTGAACTTCTGGGCTCTGTAGCCTAGGCAAACATCATGAATCTTAAATGTAGGCAAATAACACCGATAACACTCACAATTACAACTGCATCAGATATATTTACTGGCAATTTCACAACTTCGGCCTCATTATTCGAGTAGCGTATAGAATTATTCTAGCCAATCTTACCACAGACTTACACAGCCTAATATACAGTATTAAGAATGTTTACTTTTAGTGTTATAAGAAATATATATGATTACGAAACTATGGCTAAAGTAAGGCAAAGTCAAGCACAAATTATTTCTCTGGCCTTTCATGTCTGTTAGTGAACTATAATGATACAATGGGGGAAGAAAGAACACTGTGGTGGCCAGATACTTTGTATTGGAACCACAAACGAGGCAACGAACACCGAGGGCCAGCAAGCATAAAGGAAAAAGAAGAAAAGGAGGAACAGCAGGAGAAAGGAAAGGAATAAGACCAGCCTATATAGCAGCTTTTCACAATTAATTGAAGGCAAATTTTGGTGGTTTTGATATTGTTTTTACTGTACCTATAGTGAAGTACAATAGTCTAGCTTTTGTTACGTTTTATTATTAAGAAAAAAGTATAAGCCTACTTCAAACTGTCACTACCATGTCCAACGACCAACTGACTTTCCTTTACCATTCGTCTCCTAAATTATTCCCCTTAGTTACACGTTTGCCTAAACGCCTAGGAACTGGTAGGCTATCCCTGCCATTAAACCATTCAACCTGTCATGCATGAGTGAGGCACATGTGAGGCAACAGTTTATAATCATCGCTTGGCTTCTGTTACTCGCTTCTCCATGCCTTCATATTTTCTTACACATTGTTTTGAGGTTTAGACTGAAACAGTACACTTCACCAAATCCAGAGAGAGAGAGAGAGAGGTGCACGAATGGCTCAAAGATAAAAGGGAAGGGCCAGCTCTTTCCTGTCTGGTATTATCACGAGAGCTTTAACGTTGTTGCCAAGAGAGAGAGCATATGACACATTGTACCGTTACCTACTAACCAATCAACTTCACTCTACTGTACACCTTTCCCTTACTATCTCCTGTTCCTTTATTATCTTATTCCATCTCTCTAGTCATACAATGTAATCCCGTCAAATGACATGCAAAACTGTATAGTTACGTGGTATCCAATATTACATCATGACATACAGAGTACTTACCAATGTACTTACATGACAATATTGTATAGTAAACCACGTGACCATACTGTATAGGCTACAGTGTAATCACGAGACTTACTTCTCAACAAGTCACGTGACAGTACAATTTAATCAGTACCAATTAGCACTACTAACTAGCTGACTGGCCCACTTCCCAGAATCTACGATTATTTAACAGCTGAACTTGTTAGATCGTCTTCAACACGGGCGTTAGGTTTCCGTAGAGTCTGACCACAAAATATTCACTGGGAAGTCCTTGGGATGTATGACCCTTTTGAAATACAACTAGCAACACGCTTTTTCCTACAGGACATTTTTTTTTTTTTGGGGGGGGAGAGAGGGATGAACACGGTCTCAGTGAAATCTGGTATAAACATAATCTCCACAACGATTCTCCAAAAAACACACAGTATGATAGGCCTACATAGTAACAAGTTTTATCAGTGTCCAGAATAAATAACTGCCTTGGCCCAACTTCCCTTGAAGCTTAGTTGCGAGAAAAAAGAAACGAGATATAGAGGTGCTACGAGATGAAGTTAAGGAGAGTTAAGTGCCGAAAACTACAATGAAATAGAGAGAGGTATTGTATCAGAACCTTTAACTTACCGGAGCTCTAAGAATAGACATATTACTGTGAGGCACCAAAGAAACTGATCACGTTATCTACTCTAGGCTTGCTATCTAGTCATGTGAAGACTGTCGCAATGAGTAATTATGTGATTAGACCAAGCCATTATAAATCATTACTAGTACCATATTACTAGACTAGGAAGGATAATGCAGCCAGGCGACATACAAAACTATGCAGACACGTGAGGAGTCTAACTAGGCTACTGTACTGTATGTGGTGAGCATTAGTTAATTAAGAGCCACTTACAATTGTAGTCTCAAGGACACGATGTCATACACCCCAACTCAAATTGTAATACTGTATACCCAAAGAGCCAAGTAAGTACTACACACACACAGTCCAACTCAAATTTTAAAATACCAAAGAAGCCATGCAATTGTGTACACACACATTCAACTAGGCCTAGTACTATCATACGACTTGTAACTTCCTGTCGACCAAAATAACCACAACTGGAGACCTGAATACAAACAAAGGTCTACCCTAGGTTTTTATATAACAATGATCTCTTGGCAAAAGTGTATCGACGTCAGATATCATGCATGGGAGAGGGGCGTGGTGTTAAGCTAAGGGAAGGCTGGATTGCAAAAAGCACACAATTAATTGTTTCACTATACTGTATATTATAGCCTACACGATTAGCCTAACCTTCATGGAGGCAGTTTATGTACAGTTACTCACAAAATATGACCTCTTGTCGAGAGATCTATCACCTCGCGGCATATCATCGGTTCTGTTTACCACGTAGGCTACCTGAATGTTTATTATAGGAAGGGAAGTCCATAAAGGGTGAAGAAAGAAGACTGTGCTAGGCCAGATAGACCTTGGACCACGAGGGAAGAGACGGGGAAGGAGGGGGACAGTAAACACGAAGTAAAAAGGAGGAACGAAGGGAGGAGAGGGATTGGCTGGGGTCCGAAGGGGCGCCCAAGCACTTTGTGTATTGACCACATTTTAAGCGGATAGAAAGAAGGCGAGTTGCAATGGTGGGGGAGGCTGATTGACATGAGGTTAGTGACGAGTCCCACATTCGTTGAGAAACAACTGCATAGGTCTATACACATTCGCTACCCAGTTTTAATTAAGTGAAATGAATATATAAGTGGTTTATGGTGCATCTTTATAATAGCTATCGAAGTGAAGAGGCCTACAGAAAGTAGTATCCATGAAAACACTCAGGATATGAACTTGTGAAAGATTCCCACTGACACAAGAGACCAACATCGTGGTGGTGTCTTACAGGAAGGAAACCAACAGGAAAATATGAATACGGTATTGAATATAGCCTATGCCAATTGGTTACTACAATATCTTAAGAGATATACTCATAAAGTACGGTATAATTGTCTTTAATTACAAAAAATAAAATTAAACCAGGCTTGATAAATACCCCCTCCCCGCACACACTATAAATTTATTTATGTAAATTGTTTATACCCATACCTTTTTGGTAGAAATTTATCAATAACAAGAATTCCCACATCGTTTATTAATTCTATTTTACTGTGGTACTATAAGTTGTTGACATTTAATAACATTAAAATAACAACAAATCTCTCTATTCTGTAGGACCAAAGGTATTTGCAAATTTAATAATCCCACACAACCTAATTAATTTGGAGTATTTTAATTTAAAATTCATAAGCCACTGACTTTTAATAGACAGACTCTCTACATCCAGATTCAATTATAACACACACAAACACATCAACCTACCGTGTCAAACCAAACATGCTAATCATATAAACAAAAAAAAAAAGCAAGAAACTCTGCAAGCACATACAAACAAAATAAAGCGCTATAGCACAGTTTGGCAAAGGGTGAGATAATAGGGTCCAAGGAATGTATAAACCAACAACACCACGTATTCATTCACCTGCCAAAATAATTACCACTCAAGAATGTCGAACGTGAAATGATAATAATTAATATTATAATATAATAATAATAATTAAAAGAAGGATGAACAAGGTCGCCTCAAGAAGAAACCATTGTGTTTAGGTTTGGTTATCTATTTAATTATTGGGTTAAGTTAGGTTATCTGTTTAATTATTGGGTTTAGGTTAGGTTAAGTTAGGTTATCTGTTTAATTATTGGGTTTAGGTTAGGTTAAGTTAGGTTATCTGTTTAATTATTGGGTTTAACGTTAGGTTAAGTTAGCTTATCTGTTTAATTATTGGGTTAGGTTAGGTATCTGTTTAATGATTGGGTTTAGGTTAGGTTAAGTTAGGTTATCTGTTTAATTATTGGGTTTAGGTTAAGTTAGGTTATCTGTTTAATTATTGGGTTTAACGTTAGGTTAAGTTAGGTTATCTGTTTAATTATTGGGCTAGGTTAGGTATCTGTTTAATGATTGGGTTTAGGTTAGGTTAAGTTAGGTTATCTGTTTAATTATTGGGTAAGGTTAGGTTATCTGTTTAATTATTGGGTTTAACGTTAGGTTATCTGTTTAATTATTGGGTTAGGTTAGGTATCTGTTTAATTATTGGGTTTAGGTTAGGTTAAGTTAGGTTATCTGTTTAATTGCTTACCTTACTGTTGTCGAGGTAAAATATATCTGTTTTTCCTGCAGCCAGCCAGAGCCTCGATGTGACGGATGATAGGCACGGTGGGACATATAACAATATCACACACAAGGGCAGGGAATAAAATCACAAATAAGAGTGGAATGAGAGAAGGCTACAAGATATGATGTGCATTACCTCCCCTAACCACGTCACAACAAAGACTGACGAGACTGACGGTGGATCATCTGGCACCACTCGTCCTCTTCGATCCCCAGCTCCCAGGCCACCACGATAATGCCATTTGAACCACGGACCACTTCATCATCTGCCTCATGGCGTAATTAACAATATCTATTAATTATTGGCACATTTATTATTTCCAGTATTACTCTTCGTATTGGAAATATATTCTTAATGTAATGAATATGTCAGAGATTATCAATATGAATGAATTATACTTTTTCAACTACGTGACCTCAGGCCACTAAGGAAGGGAGCGGTGGTCCCCAAACATTCCCAAACACTTGACACAGCGTATAAATAGAGATGGGAAGAAAATACCTATTTGAATATTTATCACTTGATTTAAATTTGTTTACATCCTAAGAGGCAAAGATTAATATGAATGTGATTATAATTTTCACAAAAATATTTCATTATAGTTTAATACAGGTAATTTTCTACGTAAATTAGTAGATAATAATTACTTCAATTAATGTTTGTGGCTGTCAGATGAGCTAATGTAGTTTCATTAAATTAAGAAGCTAAAAAACATATTTTACGAGAATTCTATCATCATTAATAGAATTAAGTGTTGTTATCTAGTTTACACTCCTGCTGCTGGTCTTCCTTTCTAGCAATACGCGCACTTCAGCCAGACACGAACTAAATGTATTCGGTAATTATATTATGCTGCACAGGACAACAATCTTCCATATGCTCCGTTTAACATCCAGTCACAGTACTTTAAGGTCGGAGGAAAGTATTTTAATTATGAAAAAGCGACTTCAAGAAAATTAATGAAAGAGGGAAGAATTATTGAGTGATTGAGTATGAAAGAAGACCACATCTATAGTTATACCTCAAGTTCCTGACGTAGGGAAGGTACGAGTGTAGGGAAAGACAGGTGGGATAGCAAGCACGAAGGAAATACTGTGGAAGGAAAGTGGAGACAAATGAAGAAGAGAGAGAGAGAGAGAGAGAGAGAGAGAGAGAGAGAGAGAGAGAGAGAGAGAGAGAGAGAGAGAGAGAGAACACACACACACAGAGACGAAAGCGAGGTCAGTAACCCCATGGAGCCACTGAAGCATGTAATGATCTTGTTGGGGAGCAGAGAACACTTGGGATCTGTCAATAACCTCGATCACCTCCAGAACTCCTAATATACAGTTAGATTCTTTCATTGCAGTGAACCAGATCAGCATTATATAACAAGTTAACAACATAAGAATTTAGGAAACTCCAGAAGACCTGTTGGCCCAGTTCTTGGCAGCTCCTTATTGCAAACAAAGATAATACAATAATGACAGGAAATGGTGACACATGTAGCTGTCTACTAATAAGTTTAAGATATGGGTACACTCGCAATCCAAAATTTGTATCCAGGTCTTGTTGAAGTTTCGAATAATTTGACATACTATTGTGAACCAATTACAACGCTTATCCTGTTTCATATTTGCTTGAGCTCTCTTAATACTCGATCAGGCTATTCGAAGCAAGCCTGGATACATATTTTGGATTGCGAGTGTACATTCACAGCCAGTTTCCTCTCATACCTTCCCCATAAGACTGGCGTTTACGTACAAATTCTTCATTAAAATTCACGGTGGAAAAAAAGTCCAAAATTAGTGAAGAAATAAGAGGTTTGAATTTCGGCCTCGACTTCCATTCTGGATTATATTTCAGACGAAGCGTATAACTGTTCTCAAGCATGTGTGTGTGTGTGGTAAGTATATAGTATTTACTATGTCATGCGACGCGACCCAGGTCTCAATACTATGCCAGGAAACAGATCCCTATGGCCTATTAGTACCATTGAGGGCATCTTTTGGTAAAGTCAGGAGGAATCGGTAGCCTTCCAATTCACCAACAAGACAATCTCCCCTTAAACAAACAACAAATGTTAATGGAAACTGTTGTAGTGATCCAAGCACTAGGTTTTTCCATTCTCTATGTTACAATTGTGCATCCCTGCCTTCACCTGTCGACTAGTGAGTCTTCAGTCTTCACCTGTTGACTAGCGATTGAGCCTGCAACCGAGCCCAGCCGCTGCTATCATATACCCAAGCTCTGCCACTTATACCTGGTAGAGACCCTTTATAAGTGAGACTGGACAGCCGCCATCTTTGCTCAAACTTTGTGTTTACCGCGATACCTCTCACGTTAGTATAGAGAAAATGTATAGTTGCTAGATATTACCAGCAAGTAATCTCCCGCTGACATTCGTGGGCAAAATGTTGACGAAAATTGCATTTATTCCATATACAGGTATATATTTTTAAATACTAAAAGATACCTGAAGTTATAAATCCTATTATACGTCATGTAGGCGTTATTTAAAGCACATGATAGGAATTGACGAGTTGCCAGACAACGCTACTAAACCAAGACATTTGACTGAATCTGTCTGAAAGACGACAGCAGTAGTCATGTGTTTATGGTATCTGTGAAACCTTTGACACTATGGTTAGTTTAATTAAATTTTGTATGAAAATTGTTTCCGTATTGGTATTACCAAAGTTTACACACTACTGTTTACATAAATATGAGGGAATTTGTTGTCGCGATGGAATGGTTAAGTCTGTATCATATTACTGATTCGTCACCATACAATTTGGCATTTTGTTCAAACTAGATCCATTAATGAGAGCACTAGTGGTCAAATCCCTCCCAGATGTGGCGTCGGGTCCCTGAAGAATGGCCAGGTCAGGTCGGTTGGGTGAGGTGAGGTGAGGTGTGGTCTGTCTGTCATCAGAACACACCTTGTCCCTCCCTCCCCCTGTCAACTACTTATTTTCCTTTCATGTTTCATTCAACTCTGTACTGCTGAAGAGGGAGGTAGTTGCCTCCGAAACGTCCATATTAAATACTTTTTGTCTATAAAAAGTGGGTTTTTCTTAGCATTCTACTGAGTAATCAGTCACGCATCATAGTCAAGGCAAAATATACATTGTGCTGAACCTGCTAGCATGCAGAGACGAGTTGGAACAAAAATGGCGCCCCATTCAACCAGCCAATCAGCTGCACCTCACTACACCACGCTAAGCCACCGCGACCTGCAGGCTACCGTACAGTCACCCTCGAGCAGCACACGGCTTCCTTCTACAAGCAACACGACTACCTCATACAAGCAAAGCAACTACCTTCTACAAGCAACACTAGCAGTCAGGCAAGCAGAAGTAATCACCTTGTGCTTGGGCTCACTCTTATATATTTACCTGTGTCCTACTCTGTGAATATATCCGTGCCTAGTATTGGAGTCTACTATACACCTCTGTTAGTAACGGCATTTCCCTCGTTACACTGTATTGTGGACCAAACCTTCCAAACAGGTACAGGCGATGTGAAGCCAAAAGTTTCTAGTTCACCTATATAATTTCATGTCCCTTAACATGTGTAGAGAAGCATTAGTCATAGTACCAGTCAATTCCATTTAATGTAACCCTAACCATTTTCTACACTTCTTGTTGTTGTTGAAGTTCCTCAAGCTGTCTGGCCGAGCAGCCCCGAGCTCCTGAGGAAGGCACTTGTTATTAGGACCACTTTCAGGTTTGTTGGGAGTATTTCAACAACAGTTTTCTACAATGTAACAGATTTGATTATGATAAGAGATAATTAAAGTGTTGTTGTTGAAGTTCCTCAAGCTGTCTAGCTGAGCAGCCCCGAGCTCTTCAGGAAGGCCATGGCCTGAACCGGGCTTTCCAATATACAGTGCCCTCCAATGTTTGTACGCTATGGTTGTGGACCTTAATTAAAGTGTTGTAGTATGTATTTATCTTCCCCTGTCTGAACAGGTAAGGAGGTGAGAGATTAGACAATTGGTCAACACGCTCACCTTTATATGAAACAATAGTGTATTGGATTCATTCTATATTTTGGACAAAATTTTCTTCCACTTTAATGTTCTTATTATTACTTCCTATGACTTTAAATATTGTTTAAACTTTTTCTTATTATTTAACCTTTTTCTTACTTTTCTGACTCATGAGTTTTGAGCACATTATGAGCAGTATGACTTGTCATTACCTCCAGTAATGTCATCTCCATGACTAGTGCTGAAAAGGAGCATATCGAGTAAGCGTGTGTGTTCTAGGTCTGTTAGTATCTTAGCTACATTGTTTTTGTCATATGGTACTCTGGTGATGGCATTTCATGAAGCAATTGTTGTTTTTTGGTGTGTGCTACAGTGCCGTACTGATGTGTGGATGCATACATTAATTTTCTTTTTAAAATTGCAGAAGTTGGGCACTAAAAGCAAAAATCCTGAGGTGCCAAGATATAGTAGAAAGGGTGAAAGGTGGATGAAGGTAGAGTGTTCCAGAATTGACCAGTTGTTTGCACCCAAGATTGAGAGTACTGATTCACTCCTGCAATAGGGAGTTGGATTGAAAAGGAGTGAGTAGAAAATAAAAAGTAAAGGAGAACAATTAGGATGACAAAAATACAGAAGCGGCAAAGGCTATAGTATACCTCACTCAGAGGTGTACGGGCCTGAGGCTTGGCTACCTTGGTCTGGTCATTTGAGGGGCGGAAGGCCAACCATGTACCAGAGGTGGCATAACATGGGGAAAACTTCCTGGGTACCTCACTGAGCCTCCAACCCTGGCAAGGTACGAGACTTCACTCATGCGCTCTAACCCACTAGACCACCACGTGCCTTTTGTATCCCATGGCTACACTTGCACTACTGCTATGAATGAAAATAATAAAAGGCTTTATCTGAAATAAGTGTGATTATTTTCTTTATATTTTCCCTTTACATACCAAGAGGAATATACATCTTAACTGTACACATTGTTTTACATAGTAGTAGTCTATATCTACAGTATTTCTATTTCTATTGTTACTAAAGTGAAATTTTTGGCATAATATGAATGGAAAAAATAAATTTAGAGATCCAACAGAGTAGATACCAAGTTTATCACAACACACACAGTACTACTGTACTCAACTCTGAATGAAGTAACAACTATGCATCAAATGGTTACTACTCTGTTTTAGTAAATATAATATATGAATATTTACAGGTTTGTACACTCTCATATTTTTTCAAATTAAATTAGATTAATGCTTTGAATAAGCAAAAATCTTAAGAAAATACCAAGCAAACATGGATACTGTTTATGACAGGTAGCCAAGGATACAACAGTAGTAACAACTAGAGATAAAACAAGTACTGTAATGAATACTTTATATGATGATTATAATACTGTAATAAAATAATAATAATAATAATAATTTAGTATGGAAAGTGTCTCCTTTTCACATCAAAAGCAGTATTATCAACATTACTCTCTCTCATTTTAACTTCTTTTTTACCTCTGTTCTCACTTCGATGTGAGGGTTGATGTGGTTGATTACTGTTATTTGGTTTTAACAGAAGGTTTTCAGCAAAACCACAAACATGGAGTCATTTTGACTTGACCTGCTGGAGAAGTGAAAGAACATTCTGGACTTTTGTCCGAGTTTCAAAACATATTCATGAAGAATACTTGTAACACTTTACTTCCATTATTATTCTCATGGGTTAATACACATGGCATGCTTTGTATGTCAAATCCACTCTTCATGCTGCTACATTTGCCATTTGGTCAGTACATTCCTTTATGTGTAATATGCATTTTTTTCTTCTTTTAATAACATTAATTAATAAAAACCAGAAAGAAGTTCACTCTGACTACTTGCAGCTCCCTTTGGGTCTTCTGGTACCCACCTAGGAGTGGAAGGGGCAATCCCCAATTTGATAACCATTTCTCTACAGCCAGGAAAAATGTAGACGGCTAGCTTTCTTTCACCATCCAATAAAATGCTTTGGTCACACAAAAACTTGTGGGTACAGCAAGCCACACATATTGTTCTGAGAGGGCAGGAGACTCTGAAAGTAGGAGCATTCTTATGAGAGGCAGTGAGTACAAATGAGTAAAGCATCACAATAACTTTAACATGAACAAATTGTTTCTTGAAAATGGATACACAGTAACTATGCTCTAGGGTTACTGTGTATCCATTTTCAAGAAACAATATAGACTCTAGAAGGTGAGAGGATGGAGGAAGTGAAGTAGTGTAAGTACCTGGGTACAGTTCTATGTAAACATGGAAGTATGGAAGGAGAAATTAAGGAGAGAGCAGTGAGGGGTAGGCAATGGGGACGCCACTTCCCTACACCCCCAATATATACTATCATATATATATATTATCATGAAAGACTGGCACACTGTACCTACTTGGTGGTGAAGCAGGAACAACACCTTTAAAAAAGACTTCTGCACAGTGGACAAGTGGAGTTGTTGCTGCTGTTGAACCACTTGTACTGAGGAAAAAGAAAAAACATAATGAAACCTGGACATGAGAGAAAAGTTAGGATCAGAAGATCATGGAATTTCATCAGTTGTCTGACAGATGCTTTAAAAGTAAAAGAAATATGGCCTGGTACAATTCCTGGTACAAATATATAACCATAATGGGAGACAAAAAGAAAGATGATCCATACTAAATCCTGTTAAAACTGTATTACCAACAACCAACTCTAAATGGGCATTCTTTCAAACAACTTATTCTCCTCACCAGACAGGCTGAGTGGAATTTCTTTTTGCAGGTGCGACAGAGTAACTTGGGTAGCTGGTGGTTGGTGCCATGGAGAACATAATAACAAATGTAGCACTCCTCCACCCCACGGAACTTCTGGTCCACATTACTGCGCCAGAATAACAGCGACTGCAGCAGTGGTGTGTTGCGGTGTTGTAACATCATGTTCAGCTGAGGGTGGAGGAGGGGAGAGATTTCTGTGTTTATTCAGTATTAGATCTAGAGTCTGTAAGTGACAGATTTCAGGCTGAAACTTTTAATTGTATGAAAGGAAAGACTCATAAAATGCTAATTAATCATTAACTTATGTTAAACAATACTGTAATTTCTTTTTCTTATTTTCACTGCACCTAACTTTATTAACAAGACTTTTCTCACATATGGAATGAAATGAACTAAGCCAAAATGTGATTAGACAACATGTGATGGGACAACTCATTATTAATTCTGAGACATGGAAAGCAAGATGATGAAAGAGTTTTGTGAGTTGAGACAAAATGCATTCCCACCTCTTGAGAAATGGGAAATGGGGTATTGATGATGATGATAATGATGAAGAAAGGAGTCCTACACATTGTATTTACCCCGAGAAGCCAGTTGCGCCACTGAGCAAGGGATACGCCGACCCTGCGATGATTCTCGACAGTGACCATTGACAGTGGGTGGTTGGGGGCCAGGCGCAAGGTCAACTCAATCACCTTTGATGTGTCTCCGCTCCCCTCATCGATGGAGTAAGACGCCACCACTTCCCGGGCGTGGGTACGGGTTCGGATCTGTGGGAGAGACGTGGATCCAATTGGTGTGGGAGAGGGAGGAAATGGAGAAGGGTCTGTGGGAGTGAATGAAGGAGGAGAAGGAAGATTAACTTGTATGTTAAGGAGAGGTAAAGGGAAAGGGTGGAGAGTGATGTCACTTCATATATATATTACTGAATATATAATCGAGTACTGTACAAGAATTCAAATACACATTGCCATGTAAGAGAGCCCCTATCACAAGGAGGCAGGAATGAAAATACACTATGGACTAACTTGAGGCGAGTAACAGTACATGATTAGGTTTTTTTTTTATATATCTAGAAAGATGAGGACTAAAGGCTGTGAGCCCACTCGTCGTCCCCACCTGCGTAGTACAGTGCGAGAGTGGTCCAAAATCATGTCCAATTTCGTTCGAGATGCCTAGACACATTGCGTTTGAAGGAGCAGAAGTCATAGTAAGGTGGAAAGATGGATGAAGGTAGAGTGTTCCAGAGTTGACCAGTTGTGTATATGAAAGATTGAGAGTACTGGTTAACTCTTGCATTAGGGAATTGGACAGAAAAGGTGTGAGAACGAGAGGCTTGGCGAGTGTTGCATGCTCTCCTGAGGAGAGGAAGCATACATTGAGAGAGTTCAGAAGAGCAATGTTCAGTGTATTAGTGATAGAAAAGAGAAAGTGATGCAACATTGTGGCAAAGAGAGAGAGGTTGTAGTGAATCGGTAAGAGGAGGAGAGTTGATGAGACAAAAGGCCTTTGATTCCACCTTATCCAGGAGTATTGTGAAGGTTGAGCCACCCCTCACATGAGAGCCATACTCCATACAGGGGTGGATGAGACCCCTGTACAGTGATAGCAACTGTGTGGGGGTGAAGTATGCACGGAATCTGTGCAGCACACCCAACTTCTTTGAGGCGGTTTTAGCTAGAGGTAATATGATCTCTCCAGGAGAGATTATGAGAGAAAGAGACTCCAAGAATATTAAGGGAAGGAGAAAGATCAAGTTGTGTGTCGTTGAAGGAGAGGGGATAGTCATCAGGAAGATTAGTAAAAGTTGAAAGATGAAGGAACTGAGATTTAGAGGCATTAAAAACCACCAAGTTCTCTCTGCCCCAGTTGGAGATGAGGGATAGATCAGAAGTCAGGCGCGCTACTGCATCATCACGTGATATGGAGAGGAGCTGCTGGGATGGGTGGTCATCAAACTGAGTGGAGTAGTGTAGGGTGGAATCATCGGCATAGGAGTGGATAGGGGAAGAGGTACAGGTAAGGTCATTAATGAAAAGGAGAAAGAGGGTGGGTGATAGAACAGAACCCTGAGGAACACCACTATTAATAGACTTATTATAGGTATATTATTGGTTTGATGATGTTATTGTTGTTGTTGATGTTCTCCCGGGGCAGAATGGCCTCCTGCCTCACAGACCCCTGGTACACTCTGGTCGCAGTTACAAAACAAATTAAAATAAAGGAGGGGCTGGCCCTATATGCCTGGGCTACCGAAGTACATCCCATGGAAATGGAACCAGAGCTTACTGGACCAGGGAGTCTGGGGGCCTCCAACCACCAGGGAGATTGGGGGGGAAGGTCTTTGATCCCACAGCAAGTGCTGTGGGCCCAAGTCCACGTTACCACAAGAGCTACAAGTGGGGCCGTATCTTCCATGAGACCAGCCCTGAAGGGACCATACGGGGAAGGAAGTTTAAACAGCTGCATGCAAAGACGTGGAATTTTTCAGTCTTAATAAGTTCTAATTGCTAGGCCAAAATACTCCTACCTAATTAGTTTGATATAGGTAGGAGTATTTTGGCTTAGCAAATAAAACTTATTAAGACTGAGTAGCTGGACGAGTGTTGTATGCAATCCTAAAGGGACAAAACAACACACATTCCATAAGGGCCACATGGGAGAATCTGGTCCAAGCAATGGCATTCCTCATGGACTGGGGGCAATTGGGTTATGCAGCTAAAGGAACATCAACAACAGCAGGACTTTACTCACTGCCATATTACTAAATTTGATGGTTGAGCTATTGATGCCAGCCATCTCCTCTGCAATGAGAAGTGGGGAGACATACAAAGCAGTGAAGTTGTCGATAAACAGCTGGCGTTGTCGGTCGAGTGAGCTGAACCAATGTCTTACTGCTGCTGGTATGCATCTCAAACATTCAAAGTATACCTTACAGGCCAGCTGTGACACTTGTTGGGAGGTTGGGGTAGCTGTGTGATAGAGTAAAGGATTAGATTATGTTTAAGTACATCATCATCATTGCACAGCAGACAGACAAACCAAGATGTGTAGCTGTGTTCATTATTCCAAGAACACTCCTGGATTTGTGTGGTGTCTGAACTCCAACCCGTTTACTGTATGAATGAATAAGATTTTTTGTATCATAATCTACCAACTGGTTTACTGTATTATTCTTCATAACACCATCAATCATAGCTACTTGTATAGTAAATCCAAACATACCAATGGGTGTGATGTGTAGCTTGGTGTTGAACATGGTGAGGGCTGCCTTCTGGTCGCACCCATCCACTCTCTCTCCGTTCTCCACTATAGGCCGCTGCTTCATCAGGCAGAAAAGGTTGTCCAGGAGGGCAGGCAAAGACTGTGAATGTCTGTGGGGAACAAGAGGAAGTGAGAAAAAATTGCCTGGTATGTAAGTCTGAGAATTTTTGTAGCATATCATTTCCAACCTCAGAATTTAGCACAACCGATCCAACTCTCTTTCTTGTGCCAATTTACCCATGTAACTTTTAGCCCCAAGTCAACTGTTTAGCTGTGTATATATGGACAGACAAACAAATGAACAGATGCACCATACATTATTATAGATGAAGTAATGGAATTCACAGAAGAAAAAGCAAGAATTAAAAAATGGCACACTTATAAGCACAAGCCAAGAAAAATCTGCATCCTACTCGCAGTTTACAGTTGATCACTCCACCTGAGATATGCTGTATATTGGTGCTGATGTTGGTCTGATGCAAGTGACACAGCCTTCAGTACTAGTCGCCATGTCAGCAGGTAGCCCAGTGTAGGTGTGTAGACAGGTGAGGATGGCAGCAGGTGAAGATGGTGCCAAGTCTCAGGATCAAAGCAATCAGAAGTCTCCATCTCTTCAATGCACTGTGGAACAAATAATAATGATTACCGTCTCCATTACAAACTCTTCAGGCAAACCTATACCGACATAAAACAAAAGCCACTCAATTCACTTGCACCATTCTCCATGTTCTGTATTGCTGTCAGTAACTTGCCATCTACTTCATACAACTTCTTTCCTCTCTTTAGTAAAATCTAATCACACACATCCTTTCGCTCTTCTAAAACCAGCTTATTTCTATCCTTGGAGAACCAGTCCTTTGGACTTTTCTCACAATCTGTCAGTTTCTATCCTATCAGAATGTTTTCCTTCTATGCCAAAGTGACATTGTTCCCTACATTTACCTAACTTTCCTTTCTTCCCTTTATACTTGCCTTCTTCCCAAACTAATTTACACATTTTCCACATCTATACACAGATTCACCTTGTAAGATACACCAAACCACTAGAGAACTCACCTTGTCAATGACATTAAAGAGTTGGGAAGGTAAGGGCCTCTGTGGAAAGTCCTCCTCCTCATTGACTGCCACCTCAATGCTCTCCCAGGCCTGCATCAGATCTGGCAGTGATGTGCTGATGAGGTTGTATGTGGCACACTGGATGGCTGGGTGGGATGACTGCAGCTGAGGGGCCAAGTGATTCAGAAGTGCCTGCAGAATAAAGTAGTTGGCTTGGTAACCCTTACTACACAGTTAGTTATGCATACAGCATTTCTCTGTCCAACTCCAAACAATATTACTTGTCACAGCAAAATCCTCTGTGATTTACAGGCTAAAACTAAAATACCTCCTGGTTGGGTGGGAGACTCATGCTGGCCCATTCATCCATTTGCTTTCTGGGTGTAAGTGATGGTAGGGGAGTCTGAAGAGAGTGTTGAGACAGGTCACTTGCCCTGGCCCGCCACAAACCACAGCTCACACACCGACACACTCCATACAGGATCACTGATGGCAACTGTGTGTATGCATCTGGAAGGAAAGAGGTGGTGGTCAGGTCTCTACATTTGAGAAGGATGATAAGAACATAAAAATTATCTTACACAAGGTTTTATGTGATAAAACACATAAAGATTCAGGTGATAAAAGCATGATTTTGATAGTTATACAATTTTGTCCATATTTCAGGTTTCAAACCTCACGAACACCATACAAGTTGATATATATCAACATCATAACAACTTAAAAATATGACAATATAGATGGGGTACAAGAACAATATAATGTAAAAATGTTGTAAAGTCCTCACTTGTGACATCAACAAAGAGCGTTATGAGAGTGTTGTATATGGGCTGCGAGAAGAACTCAGTCCAGTCCTCCTTCAGTCCAGGAGGAAGAGATGTGTCTCTAGGGATCACTGGAAGTGTGGGGAGACTGACAGGGGTAGAAGTAGTGGTAGTGGTGCTGGTAGAGGTAGAAGTAGGGGTTGTGGTGCTGGTAGAGGTAGAAGTAGGGGTTGTGGTGCTGGCAGAGGTAGAAGTGGAGGTTGTGAAGCCCTCAATCACTTCCCCAACGCACCCGACACATTTGCTCACTGCACACGTGAAAGCACATGCTACAGTCTCCTTGTGGATGGTCTGATGAGGAGAGAGTAGTCGTTAGTCAACTCAATGAACAATTAGCCCAATATTGACAATTTATTTCCTACTGGTAACTCTAGAGGTGAGGATGAGCAAAGCAGATCAAGCCATTATTCTTCATCTATGTACTATCTATGCTCTTGTAAACACTCGATATTTCTTTCTTATTGTCTATTAATCAGCCTGAAATATTAGTGATCTTCCCTTTCCCACTCTGAAAATCTTCTAAAAACAACTCTTAACTTATACTGTGCTCTGATTACTCACTTAATTCATGCAATATATAGTCAAGAACAACAGCTCACCTCCTTAGAATCACTGATACTTTGCAGCCATGAAGAGAGAGAGCAAAGTAGCAGGTCCCAGTGTGATGGCTCAAAGTGACGCCAATGTCTCTTCACCAGGATAGTCAGGAGCCTCACCAAAGTGCACGTCAGAGAAATATCCTCCCATGCCATACCCTTGATGTCTCTGTTGGGAAATTGGCAGTAGAAACACCATGAAGAGCAATGGGATGAAAAATATACAAGATATGAAATAAAAGGTCATAGTGGTATAAAGAAAGCACTCTCTATGCCAACAGAATAAGGCTTGACACTCATGTCTTGGCAACTAACGTGGCAAACATGAAGACGTTATCAGCGCTCTCCCTCCATTGGGCGAGGACAGAAAAGAGGAGGCCAACGTGGGTGGCAGTCTGGTCAGGGCGAAGCACTGCCAGGACTGCTGTCGCTACACTCACACTGGGGGCTGCCGAGAAGGGGTCCTCCACCAAACTGGTGATGATGGCTACCTCTTCCTCCAGGATGTTGTACTGAGCCACCACTGGCAGGTATCTTACCAGAGACTGTCAATACAACCATGACATTGAAGTTATACAGAGAGTTATTATGTTTTATGATTGTCTGTGTTCATCTATGTACAGTACTGTATACTGTACATGACTGTCAATAGCACAACCCCAGTTTACATATATGCTGAAGTTTTAAAAGTATATAACTAGTCTATGGAGGAAAGGGATTTTGATGGTTTGTGAAAATATACAAGAATAGTCTGGTTAAGACTGTCAATAATAAACTAAGGACCTGTTTGGTGGCAGCATATCCCAGAGTGGTGGTGTCGAGGCTCTCCAAGAGTCGGGAGGCGTTGACGTCCTCTGATGACATCCACCCTGACAGTACCTTAGTCAGTGTTACACACCATGCCACACTCCCGTCACTACATCTGTTGGCATGCATAAAAAGTTAACCTAGTCTGTCACAACAAATGTGGGGTGGCAAGACGTTTTATCCTCGCTATATCCCAGATCACCTTAATATAAACACGGTGATGTATGATGTCTACTGCATGCTAAACTCCTCTCCACTGCATGCAGTCCATCTAATGTACAGTGTTCCAATTTCCCTTTTGTTGATACTAGGTCTAAATCTTTAATATTACATGCAGTAATAATTGTGCCTCAAGATTTTATGTAAAAGGAGAAAACTTTTGGTTTCAAGGTATGGGTGAAATGCAAATGGGAAACTACTGTATATTTGACCAGCTCAATTATATCTTGTTTAGTGAGTTAGTGATTTTGGTTAGATTTATTCCCTACTAAACTGCCATTCTACCTCCCAAACTCACCTGTTACAGATCTGTTTAATGATGAGCCTCTTATTGCCTTGGTTGAGTCGCCTCAGGAGGTACCGCATGTTGCTCTCAAAATTTTCAATCAACGTTTGGGTCTCTTGTGGCATCGACTTCTGTAGGTGGAAGAATGGGTGAGAGTGGGGGGAGGAGGAATAAGTGAGAGTTGGGGAAGGAATGGGTGGGAGTGGGGGAATGTGAAGATGCGGACAGAGATTCTATTTCACATTTGCTCATAGTTGCATGTACAGTAGGCTTTCCAATGACCTGAACTGGGACTAATACACTGACAACCACAAATATAAAGCATAAACAACTCAGAGGAACTTACATAATGGATTGCTTCAATGAGGGAGAGAGTGGCTGTGGCGTGGCAGGCCGAGTGGAGGAGGGAAACAGCTACATGGGTGTACTGGCCAAGTGATATCTCTTCCTCAAGCCCTTCTCCATCCTCAAACTCTTCCTCTGAGTTCTCCAGTGGTGGTTTTCTTTCTTCCTTGTCCTGCATACTCTTATCTCTCTTTGCTTTCCCTTTATCTGACTGCTTCTTCTCTCTCTCTGGCTCCTCTTCAGGGATTCCCTCTTCCTTTTTCATCTGCTTATCTGTTTCTTCACCTGTGGCTCTTCCTTCCTTCTTTAAATCATCCACTTCCATATCCTCTGATTTACTTTCTCCTATCTCTCCTGCTGGAGACTGTTCATTCTCTACATCCTCTTCTATCCTTTTTAGCATCTCCTCTACTGATCCCTCTCTATTCTTAACCTTTCCTTTCACAATGCTCTTAGCTCTTGCTCTTACCTTCTCTCGAGATTTGCAAAGATAATTCAACACACTACAAAGGAAATGAGTCAGCTGGACATGCTTGAAATCAGGAGATGGACATTCCTTTGTGTACCTGGGAAATGGGAACTCTCTGTATGACACGGTGCCCTGAATGATAGCTGGGGCCACATACTCGGAGCTCAGCTGAGCCTCTAGCAGTGCCCATTCACCCTCTGTAGGTATGAGAATGTCTAGCATGGCTTGAATTCCACTGTGGTCCAGCATGATGCCTCCACAGGCATCCTCCTCTGGTGTGGAATGATAAACTAGTTTCATCAAGTTCTTGGTGGTCTGGGCAAGCTTGCAAGTCATATAGAACCCACAGTCATCTTCCATCACTATCCGGCGGATATCCTTCATTGTAGTCACCAGGCATCCATCCTCCTGGAAGACTTTACTTGGGTCTTCAGCCATCAAGGAAGTCACAAGTCCCTGGAACCCTCTAACAAATGCCTCTTGTAGGAGTGTTGTTGTGTGCTCTGAAGACTTGGCTGACTGACATAGTAGGCCAAATAATGATTTCATAAACTCACAGATGCCCTTGGTCTGCCAGCACACATAACTTGAGAAAAGCTGGAGTGCCAAGTGAGTCACCAGCTCCACCACCTGCTCTTCAGACTGACCTTCCTGTGCTCGTTCAGACTTCAAACTGGTGCTGAGCTTTGTCAGAATTTGAGATATATACTCAAGAGCAATGAGTGGTTCTGTCATCAGGATAAAAGTTATATGAGAACAAGTTGATATAACAGATGTGTAGCTAATTAGATCCAGTCTAAATTTTTTGCTTACAAAAAAGTTGACAGTTGTCAGGAAACTTGGTATCCATTTACCATGACATATTAATTTTTATAACTATAGAATTTATATATCCATTTCATGATGGTTGAAGAATATAAGTCCTCACTTGTGCAAGTGTTTTACCCCCCTTTACCTCTTAATGCAACTCCAGGTTGATGTTTCAACTTTCATCTCACTAACACTGTACCAACCTGCTTACTCACCTTTCTGTCCACCATTACTGAGCACATATTTAAAGAGAGCCATGAGCTGCTCCTTCTGGCTTCCTCTTGACTCAAATTTGGTCCAGTTGCAGAGACAGTCTACTAACTGAACCAATCGGCTACCAAGCTGGGCTGACTGGAGCCACCATGCAGCGGCAAGGTCTGATGCCTTCCTCTCTACCATCTGCTCCATCAGTAGGTGTAGAGGGACAACAGCAATACTCAGCTGATGGAGCACAGACCAGCATTATTACAAGCAAATATTGGACAGTTTCTAGGACCATATTAAAGAATATTCATGATGTATACAATGGCTCCAATAGACAAACAACAGAGCCGTCATACACTAACACACCATCGTATATACCATGGATGTTCTTGAACACAGCCCCTAAATAAACACAAACATCTTCAGCTAAAAGATATACTGTAGTTTTTTTTTTTTTTTTTAAATGGATGAGTATCCAAACAGTGAAACAATTAAACAAATTGCCTTGTTCCATTTGGAAAAACCAAGGTCACAAGGTTTCTCAGTCCTTATGCTCCCTCTTCGCATGAGTGAGCCCTCCTCTTTTACTTTGTAACCATCCCTTCAAATTCTTAGCCATCCTCTCTTCAGGACTCTGGTGAAACCCTTACTGAGATTAAGCACTAACTAGCCACCAAATATCTCGTTCATCTCTTCCATTCACTTTCCATCAATGTTACTGTGCCTCATTCAGTCCAAAATTCTCTGACTCCACCTCCCATATCCTCCCTACTCACCTTCAGCTTGGTCAGCACTGACTTCCTTTCTTCCTCTCTCATACTTCTATAAAGACACATGAACAGGTTGACAGTGGGCTGTGCAATTTTGGTGTCATCCCATCCCTCCATCCTCGGCACCACCACCTGTTCCAACACTTCCCATGGCTTGCTCCTCTTGTAGTCCTCTCCTGACTCTGTGCTTCTCATCTTGAGTGTGCTTTCTTTCTCCTTCTCCTCTTCCTCCTTTCTTTTGGGCTTCTCACTTGTTTTCTCTGCATCCAACTTTTCTTTCTTTGCTGGTACTGTGTCTTCCTTCTTTTCATCTGTTCTTTTTTCATTCCCATCACTCTCTTCTTCTTCTTTTTCTATTTTCTTCCCTTCCTTTACTTTCTCTTCCGCATGCTTCTCTCTGTCCTTTCCATCCACTACCCCTAGTTTCTGAATTCCACCCACTAGATCAGCATACACCCTGGGTGTAGGGAAGGAACAAAGCAAGACTGAGAAGAGGTTGAATACCAATACACTTTTCTCTTGCAGGTAGACATCATGGCACAACACAATCAGCTGTGCCAGATTTACCCCAGCATCATCCAGGAAAGCCCTCTCATGCTCAACTTTGTCCTTGTCGTGAGTGCTTGTATAACTGCTCTGCTGTCTGAAGTCTGTAGTGGTCATGTGTTCAACCTCTCCAGAAATATGCACTTCAGCCCTGCTGTCAGATCCCTGTGTGATGCCTGCACCCAAATTTTTTTGTTTCATATGAGTACCATCAAACTCATCAGCAAATCTGATACCTTCTCTCCTCTGACTCATCTTTGACTTGGGGTACTTGAGCACAAGGAAGAAAACCACAAGGCGAGAGAGTTCTTCTTCTTTTCCTTGCCTCACCACAGACTCACATTCTGGCATCAGCTTGGACCAGAAAAGTTTGGTAAGATCCCTCCTCATCCCCCCAGCTTCCAATCCTTTGCAGAAGAAGCGGAGGAGGGAGGCCAATTCCCGGTACAGGTTAGAGGTGCTCAGTTGTGGGGCATCAGTCAATGATGATTTCACTAGTTCAACCATCTTTAGGAATGAGAATATGGTTAGTCATTTTAGTTCATTCATTGCTTTTGGACTGTACATGTATGAGAACACATGGTAATGTGTATGTAATAAATAACACATTACCATGTAAAGTACAGTCGGCAAAAAAAGTTTCATTACCACCCCTACGTTAATTTTAACATGGGTAGCCGGTGTAGGGTTGGTACTCTGCCTACTTGGCTGCTAAGCCTTATCATCTGAAACTGATATCGTCTTTGCCGGGCTGGACAGTACGGGCGGCGGAGGCATTGGCTTCGGTCCGCCTTCGGATGTCGTCACTCATCAGTAGCCTAGTAGCTTTCAATGAGATAGGGTGGGTGCTCGTCGCTCTTATGCACTGCTATGCCAGATTAATAAACTTACAATAAACCTATGAAATCCTTACTCTGATGTAATGTTTTGACCATAAAATAAAACTGCCATTTAGTTCCATCCATGGAAGTGGCAAGTGCTTGGCTGAGTGTGTGTAGACAGGAGTGACGGCCACACACAGCCTACCCTACACAGGCCCCATTGGCGATAATATGCGGGCCGCGGCCCGTGGCAGTCACAAACATTGCATTCCGTTTCTTTATATCAAAAGTTTAACTAATTTTAAATTAAATTTTGAATGTTCAAGAACTCTTACTATTCAACTATTCATTATTAAACATAAGGAAATGCGTCTGAGTATTTTAGAACAAGAATAACCGTGAAATACCCAGAAAAAGTAGCACTGGGTAAAGAACGTCATTCCTACTCCCTTGCCCAATAGACACTGAGGAGCTCATGGGGTTGACGGAAGTATATATAAGACACTCGCGTCACGCCAGGCCTACCAACATTACATCACAGTGTTAAAAGGATGGTAACGAAACTTTTTTTGCCGACTGTACATATATATATACAGTTTGAGTACAACTACTTTTGTTTATCTTCTGCTTATCCACTTATGCAAAAAATATATGGTAGGTTTGGCATGATATAATGGAATATCATATTTAAACAGAAAAATTATCCTCTACTCTTGAACAATCTAAATTACTGAAAAATAAATTAGTTGAAACAATTCTGATTTAGCTATGATTACAAAAAGTTTAGTTTCTGCTGTGATCTCACCTGGTATTGAATAATTGTACAACAGAGCTGTAAGTCATCTGTTTTTTTGGCCACGAAACGTAGGCACTCGAACAGTGAAGTAATGATGGCAGATACGTCCCGACTGTTACGCAACACTTTCGGTTTTGTTAACCTGTAGCATTAGGGAGAAACACTTGGTTAGGTTGGATACTAGGTGAGTGACTGGAAATAACACATCAACTGCAGTGCAACATCTTGGACCAGAATTATACCACCTGAAGATCTACTGGTATAGAAAAATGGAAGATGTTTAAAACTTGGGTGATAAACCAAAGAATGGTGGGATAATTGATGATTTGAGAGTTAATTCTAATGTATATTGGTACTGTACTTTCAATGTGGTGAAATGATAAAGGAAGGAACTGAAAAATGAAGTGGAAAGTGAAAATGAGCAGAAAATGTAAGGAAACATGAAAAATAAAAAACACACAAGGATAAAAATATGAGAGATTCAATGTTGACGAGAAACTTACCCTGTGGAGAGTGCTCGGAGGAAGTCAACATAGAGATGTGTGTTAGGCGGGGCAGCCTCTAGGGGCAACACACTGAGGATGGGCAGAAGGTGAGGATACAGCTCAGTGGCACTCCCCCGTCCACCCTCCCTCAACACTGACTGCAGACGCTTGAAGGATGACCGACTGTTTTTCTCACACCAAAACTCCTGCAAAGAAATATTGTTGTAGTTATGATTCTGAATGACCTACAAGTGAAGCAACTAGCAAGAGCAGATGCTCTAAATCAAGCTTACTGGAGGAATGCTATTAGCAAGTAACAAAAGGCTAACACATCCTTGCATGGTAAATGCCTTACAAAATTATATGAAAAACAAAATAAATACCAATAACTGTCCACTCACAGAGAAGTTAAGAGAGAGGTGTAGGAAGGTCTCCCATATCTTGGGGAGCACTGTGGTTTCCTGGTCATCCAATGCTGGAAGCACTGCAATGCTCAGCTCTGACTCACACCCTTCCAGCAGACTTGGGTAGCGCTCAAACACCTCACACACTGCAGTGAAGAATGCATGCCGTATCTGTGGGTAGGAGGAGTTTATTTTATTGCTTCTTTCTATGCAAGTTATTTTCCAGTTTTCCCCAATATTTAGGATCAGCTGCTCTTATAAGCTGCCTCTATCTTCCATATTACAGTATATTTTTTTCTGGCTGTCAGTAAGTATTCACAGTCAACATAATTTAATTAAGCAAAAAATAAATGGTAAGAACTCGCCATCCTGGCTGCAGGAATACAAAGTTCTGTAACAGAAAATTAACGTGCGAGTTCAGGAGATCTCTATCCTTAACCCTTAGTGATGTCTGGAAAATCTCTAACAAAATTCCTTACCAATGAATGTTTGTTTTTAGCAAACTTCCAAAAGGCAGGGTTGTTGAGCAGTGGTGCCATAACCTCCACCACCTTCTCCTCCTTGGGCTTGTTGGCAGAAGTAGTCTGGAGAAGGAGACTAAGAGCCAGCAGGGAGGTTGACTGCACTCGTATGTGTTTGTTTTTCATGTCTTCTGTTTCAGTCGTTCTGTGGTAGCAAAGGAAAGTATTTAAGAGTCTTGGTCAGATATTTAGGATTCATATTAGCAATCAGGGTTTGTAGTTTTGGTCAAAGAAATGGGAAAGGAGAATAGGTCACATAATTCAACTTATATTATGCACACAAAACTCATTTTAACTTATGTACCTTATGTCCATAACCTTGAAAAGAAAGATGCTTCTAAATGTACTAACTTTGGGTCAGAGAGAGTCAGCGGGGTCTGTGTGAAGAGGTTGTCGGAGATGTGATCGAGGATCTCCTTGCAAGTGAATGCCATCACTTCGCTTCTTTTCTCTTCAGAAAATGACTCCTGTATATGAAATTCAAAGATGGGACTGAAATGTGTAAATCAGTACAAAATAATTCCATAATATTGCACTTGTTAGCATGAAAGAAATGAAGCTCAGTATCATGGAACAAAAATAATGGATTATAATATATATCATATCAAACCACACAAATATCATCACTGACTAATTCTTAATCTAATCCAAGTGCACAAATAATAATTCTTTCTCTTACTACTACTTTCTTTTTCCTAAAATAAGTTCAATATTGGATCATATGCATGAAAAGTATGAATGCTCTATCTTCCAGTTGCCCCTAGCCTCATACCAACCTTGAAAGCTCTAACAGCAGTACTTGCAGCTGGTGTGTGAGGGTCGACCATGCCAAGCAGCCAGGCAGGCATGACTAAGCGCAAGTGTGGTGCCAAATGCTTTCCCACGTGCTGACACATTGTTCCATGGGCCACCTGCGTTGCCTCCCTCACCTAGAATGTGTTGAAAATATACTATTCAATACAAACTAAGAAAAGAGTTATACACCTTCTTTCTTACCTTCAAGAGGTTAATTATTCAGACCTAAGGGTTGTGGTACCCTTAAGACAATAAGAACCCTCACATTAATAAATATTTTTACCCCCAGCAAGTATATGACTGTGAGTTACAAACAGAAAAAAGAAAGAATAAAAAAAAGACCCACCCCTTTATCAGCAAACCAGCAGATGTACTGGACCTTGCCCGAGTTCATGAAATACAACAAACAAGAAAACATGACCACTGGTAAGACTCACCCTGCGTTCTACATCGATGGACAACTTGCAGTAGAGTCTAGGCCAAAAGGGAAGTGCGGACAGAACTGATTCCTGCTCTTCATTTTGACAGAGCACCTCAAACTCTTGTAGTGCCTGCCGGAGATGTTGTAGTGAAAAACGAGTGCAATACTGTAGTGGTTGAGAGACTAGGAGGGAAAAAACAATGGAGACAGAAATGCAGATGTCATATTTTGCATGTTGGAGGGGGTAGTTATAAAGGATATCAAAATCTGAAAGAACAATTAAAGGAACGATACCCAATAGGTGAGTTAAAAGTAGCTGACTCAGAACCAAAGGAACAGGAAAAATAGTTGAAAGGCATATTGTCATCTAAAATGGATACACTGAAAACAATGGATGAAAAATCAGAGCATGTACGTATAGCTACAATGGAAGAGCACCTATATACAATTTTCACTCACCTTAATCTTTGTGGTGGAGTCCTTTTTCATCATCTTACGCAGAGTGACCCTAAACTCTGCTGAGATGGCAGAGTCATCCGCGTGGGAGCCCTGTGAAGCGGCCGGTACATAACCAAGGTCTTGTAGTGCACCAAATCCAATGATGCCTGTGTTGCTATCCAGAAAGCTTGCAGTGCGACTACTACTGGCAGGCTGAAGGGGAGACATATATTTTTTAATCATTACACTACAGGACATGGATATTGCATTTTCTCTAATGTAGATACTCTATTCTTCATCAGAGAAAAGCACACCTGACATACAATGGGTAAATTCTAGCAATTTCACCTAACCCATATTATACCCCAAAGTTTAGACTATAGTTAATACTATAGTAAAGGTAGACAATTGCAACTCCAATATTTTTGTTTTGATATTGCCTTAAAATTCCTTTATTTCATAGTTTTTTCATCCAATGATTGTCAGAAAGTGTGTATTTTGATACTATTTCTACCCACCCCCTACAAAACTGGGGGAGATAGCTGTGGAACCTGACCGGGGCAAACTACCGGGACCTAACCGCATGTGACAACATTGATACAAAATGGCAATATACTAGATAAATAGCGAAAAGAGTCAGAAATCAGAATAGTCCATAACATAAAAAATAATAATAAAGAAAGAACTAGTGTACGGTGATGACATTTAACGGTATTTATTGAAAGAATTACCGTTTCGTAGCAGTGTTGCCAGATCCGGCTAGGTCCCAGTACTTTGGCCCGGTAATTTTCTGTACTTTACCACGGTTATTTCCCGGTAGTTTACCCAGGTTAGGTCCCGGTAGTCTGCCCAGGTTAGGTCCCGGTAGTCTGATGCGGTCTAGGTTAGGTTAGGTAAGGTAAGGTAAGGTAAGGTCAGGTAAGGCTAATTTCAAAATGCCCCATTTGAATATGCCCTATCTTGGAAATGGGGCATTTGCGGAGAAAATGCCATAGAAGAAAATAGTCTTAGAATGGTCTAAATAAGTGGGTAATGAAGGTAGAAAAACCGTACCCAATAACGGTAATTCATTCAATATTTACCCATTTAACTAAATTTTAGCCTGGAATTATTTGGGTGGAATCATGTCCGAGACATATGGGTATTTATTGAAAGAATTGCCATTTTGTAACAGTGTTACCAGATCCGGCTAGGCCCCAGTATTTTGCCCCAGTCATTTCCTGTACTTTACCACGGTTATTTCCCGATAGTTTGCCCAGGTTAGGTCCCGGTAGATTAATGTGGTCTAGGTTAGGTTAAGTAAGGTCAGGCTAATTTCAAAATGCCCCATTTGAATATGCCGTATCTTGGATGGTCTTAGAATGGTCCAAATAAGTGGGTAATAAAGCTAGAAAACCGTACGCAATAATGGCAATTCTTTCAATATTTACCGACATTTGTTGGTAAATATTGAAAGAATTACCGTTATTGCATACGTTTTTTTTACCTTCATTACCCACTTATTTAGACCATTCTAAAACTATTTTCTTCTATGGCATTTCCTCCTCAAATGCCTCATTTCCAAGATAGGGCATATTCAAATGGGGCCTTTTGAAATTAGCCTGACCTAACCTAGACCACATCAGACTACCGGGACCTAACCTGGGCAAACTACCGGGAAATAACCGTGGTAAAGTACAGGAAATAACCGGGGCAAAATACTGGGACCTAGCCGGATCTGGCAACACTGCTACAAAACGGTAATTCTTTCAATAAATACCCATATGTTACATCACCATAAATTTCATCATCTCATAACACTATAGAAATAATAGAATACATAATAATAATCACCTGTCTGTTGCCTTTGGTCCTCTGTGCCTTCTTGTCCCGACCCATCTTCTTTCTGTCCTACAAGCCCTGCAGCCTGCTTTTGTTGGGTAATAATACGTGAGATATATAACATTTAGTTTATCAAGGTTAATATGTTGCCTTTCTTCTGATAAATTCCTCACGCTGTTTGTTATGGTTATGACAGTGTTGCCACTTACCAGATCTGCTTGACGATATTTCCTCAACTTCAACATCAGAATTTCCCTGTTTAACTAGAAAAAATTCCCTGTTTATTGTTGAAAATAATCATATATTTACCATTGTCTTAATATTTCGTCTGGTCAAGGATTCTAGCAGTACTGAGAGAAGGCTAGGCCACTCTTATAGATATAAATAGAGAGTTTGGCCAATTATATGGTTCTGCTGAGCTGGACAGAGCCACGACATAGATATAATTTCTCCATTGATACCTATTATTTTCCATGTCTAGGGAAAATTCTCCATAATTGGCAATACTGGATTATGGGTTGTGAACGTGTGATACAACCATACAACTATGCCAACTCACCAACAGAAATATTTGTATTATTATCTTCTATTATCACAATTAGACGAATGATCAACGAGATATTTCGATATATTTCATCCTTTGATAGTGTTAAACTAGTTATTTAGTAGATTTTCACAGACTACTGCAAATTTTAAAGACCCTTCTAGCTTTTTCTTGTAAAAAAAAAAAAAAATGGAAACACATTCACGTCGCCGTTCGTGTATGGATAATCCGGATACAGTAGTTAGCTGGCCAGCAGAACTAATAAAACTCCCGAAAGAGTGGCCTGTAGCCTTCTCCCAGTACTTAGAACTAGAATCCTTCAAGTTGATATATATTTATAGAGTAGTACGAATTTTGTATATACCTCCAAGATAGCTAAGATTAATTTTTTTTTGTGAGTGAAACTCTGTTAATTACATTTTAGTGTGCTTCATTGCATATAAATATTGTCATCTTTATGCATATTATAATTTGATATAATATATATTGTACAATGTTTGCCGTTCCATGAGCGTAATAAATTAATCAAAACAAAAACAAAAAAGCATATAAATAAGGAAGGCTCTAGAGTTTTCTCAAAGTTACCAATATAAACATACATTCTGTCCAAGTCATAGTTTCGGTATGTAGGTGATTATCTCGTCTCAAGTCTTCTCCCTAATTTAATATGCAATTTATAATGTTTTAATCATTATACATATTTTATTGTATTATTTTTGTGATTAATATACTAAACTTGGCTTTATTTTAACACTTTTTTCGGTTTGTAGTAGCCATAATGGTAGTGAGAATACGAATAGTTTGTGTGTCGGAGTGACAGTCGGACACACAGCTCGGCAGATATTCAACACGACAACACCTTCAAGAGTTCAGCAAGTCCTTCATCACATACTCTGTAACTCTGCTGAACTGAAGTGACAAGACAAGTGGCAGGGCATCACTTGCAGCAGTGTTATTGTTGTTCTGCTGGCTAACTTGGCTGTTGCGACTGTCTCCATTAGAATTTTGACTGAAACTCTGAAATATCGTCCACACTTACCTGTCATCGGGTAATATTATAGGAGGTGAGGGAGGTTAGGAGGCTGTGCTTAGTGTGTATTTTGGGTAATATTCAAGCGGGTAAATATTGAATGAATTACCGTTATTGCATACCGTTTTTCTACCTTCATAACCCACTAATTTCGACCATTCTAAGACTATTTTCTTCTATGGCATTTCCTCCGCAAATGCCCCATTTCCAAGATAGGGCATATTCAAATGGGGCATTTTGAAATTAGCCTGACCTTACCTGACCTTACCTAACCTAACCTAGACCGCATCAGACTACCGGGACCTAACCTGGGCAAACTACCGGGAAATAATCGTGATAAAGTACAATAAATGACTGGGGCAAAATACTGGGACCCAGCCGGATCTGGCAACACTGCTGCAAAACGGTAATTCTTTTAATAAATACCTTCAAGCGTTTGTCCATAACGTCTTTTCGTCCCGAGGTTTTCAGAATGCAATGGGTAATACTCAAGCGTTTGTCCATAATTTGTTTTTGACTCGAGGTTTTCAGAATGCAATGTCTTATAGTGTGTTTTAAACTAATTTATTGCTCTTATTACCAGTATTTAAGTAAATCAAAATTAAGGCCGCTTCATATTTTCAGCTGGAAACTAAAGTATATATATTGCTGGTTTTTAGCAATGTTGCCTCATCCGGCTAAGTCCCAGTAGTTTGTCCCGGTCAGATCACGGTACTTTACCACGGTTAGGTCCCAGTAGTTTGCCCAGGTTAGGTCCCGGTAGTCTGCTGCGGTCTAGGTTAGGTTTGGTAAGGTCAGGTAAGGTGTGGCTAATTCCAAAATGCACCATTTGAATCTGCCCTAACTTAGAATTTTTTTTTTTTTTTTTTCTATACCTCAACCTCGTGACTGTAGGCTGTCAGAAGCCCGTGACTCTTGCGAGGCCCCGAGATTATTGGGTGTCGCACTAGATGAGACAGTGGAGCTTCATGATGATATAGATTAGTGGGTAAAGAGAGTAGAAACATCGTAATAGAAAACGGCTACTTGATAATTACCAACTAAAGTGCTTTGATTAAGAATATTCAAGTTGTTAGGAAGAAACTGCCAATACTTTTGGAAAATTGAGCTAAATTTTAAGAAAATTTATTCAGAAATACCAGAGCTCTTTGATCAAAAACTTTTAACTTAATATTGTACTCCCTGCACTAAAAAACAACAGAAAAAAAATACTAGTGATGTTTATAGTCATCCTTAATCAAATATAGACCCTTTCATTCAATATGAAAATGACTACTCATTCAAAGTGTAAAGGTTCAAAGAGCAGGGGGAGACACAGTAGGCTAGAATCAGTCACTAGGCGGACATAGTGACTGTGATTTACCTCACTAGCCCTAAAAGTCTCATTTTGAGTAAAAACAAAAAAATTCCATAAATTTGTACCATATATCTTGGTATTGTCTCATGAAATTTGTAATTAACTGAGAGAAATATATTTTGATATATTTGTGCTAAATACTTTTGAAAAATCCATTTTTTTTTTATTTTTTTTTAGAAAAATAAAAAAGGTGGAATTTGGAAAGAAACTATTTTTGTTTAAAAATCAAAATTATCCTTTATGATAAATATGTATGGTTAAAGCTTTGCAAAAAGTTCTTTTTGATATACATTCTACAAGATTTCCACCTCAGTTGGCGAGGCTAACGTGGCAAGAGCGTTTCGCTTGTGTGAGCTCATGTGAATATACAAGATGCTATTTCGAATCGGCAAAGCTTCATCTGCCGTATTCGAGTTGGAAAAAGGAGAAGGGGGGGAGGGACAGGTGGCTTGGTGGGTGGAAGGAGGAGTGGTGGTGCAGAGAAGGGGAGTCACATGTGCTAATGCAACATTGCAGCCATTTTAATATATTTATTAACATTTCATTGATGTGTTATTCCCCAAGTAATACAAAATTTATTAACATTTATTCGTTTTCGTAGACACCTGCAATTGGACACCAAACATAGTTTACTTCATCTCTCATTACAGGCAAGCTGCTATAGCACCTTGGTTCTTTCTCTCATTGTTGCTTGTCAGCACACACACACATCAGGTTTGGTATAAAGCCGTGACGTTACATATTATCTGTTATATATACGTTTATCTAACATTGAATACAGTGTCAAAATAATATCATTATTACCTCAATTATCTCGGATTACGTCTGCCAGAAAGAAAATATTTATTCCACTTTCAGTAATGAGGACACGGTAATATATTTTGTTAATAGATAATCAGGCGTTCAGGGCAGACCACAAGAGGGAGGTGCCTTGTCATACCCCCAAAAGTACAGTATGATTGTGTGTTCAGTTATCACTGTAATATTTGTCAGTCCAGTTAAGTCATCTAGTTAAACCTTACATGCCAAAGGACAATCATTCATATGAGTAATGAATGTTAAAATCAGCTTGTTAGAAACTATCCTCTTAATATATACTGAAATGTAGCATACTGTGGGGGGGGGGGGGAGTTAGCATGTCTCGCACACTACCTATCCTTAATTCCTTTTAATGACATTTATTTCCAGGTTAACAGTGGGAACAGCAAATGAACTTTTTATACAACAGTTCATAATAACAAAATGGTATAATTTTTCATTTGGAAGTGCCGAATAAAAGATAATTAATTTAAATCAGAATACGTCCGTGACTATACTCCTTTTACGCTAACTTGGCCCAGTAGCCACGCCCCCTTGATAGGCCTTGATAGCTGATTGGTTGATTTATAACTGTTCGTGTCGCTTCCCTTACATTGACATTGAATATGTTTACATCCTTTTCCTTTCTCTAATATTGATGGAATTTAGGAACATTAAAATATAAACGATTTTTAAGCATCAGTTGCTATGCAGTTCTACAGAAAGGATGGTAAGCTGGTAAAATTCCTAAATATATATCTTCGGAAGTCGTAGCTAACATTATCACATACACGTTCGGACATAGCCTACTCAATATATCTTTGTTTTGTAGTCAATATAAACTATTGAGAAGCTGATGGAACAACAAATAGCAAACAATATCAAGTAAACTACACCATACACACTCTACTTATAGTCCAAGTCCTTATATAACTGAAAAAACTCGAAAAATAGATGGGGTATAGTGGGGAGGTTGTAATGCCAGCGGAACAGCTGTCCTGCCCAGGCGCCAGGCGGGAAAATCAAGCACAGCTCGCTCCACCATCTGTTATTAGTTTGGTTACGATTATGTTCCCGTAATGAAATGATATATTAGATATTTATAAGCAATATATTGTAATTAAGTTGCTATCAAGTGTGACAGATGGAAATCCGCGACAGGTGGAGCGAGCTGTGCTTGATTTTCCCGCCTGGCGCCTGGGCAGGACAGCTGTTCCGCTGGCATTACAACCTCCCCACTATACCCCATCTATTTTTTGAGTTTTTTCAGTTATATAAGGACTTGGACTATAAGTAGAGTGTGTATGGTGTATGAAACTACGGCAGATGAAGCTTTGCCGATTCGAAATAGCGTCCCATATATTCACATGAGCTCACACAAGCGAAATGCTATTGCCACGTTAGCCTCGCCAAGTGAGGGGGTGGTTCAGGTGGAAATCTTGTAGAGTGTACTTAATTTGAAAAATTGCCTGTGAGAACAGTTTGGAGGGGTGTAACTGTGACTTCGTGCGAGCTATGTCTGCTGGTAGCGCACGCGCCGGAGGAACCATTTATGTGAGTTAGTAAGAATTACGGTATAGGATAGACCTGGGTTAATGATAGGCCTGGCTATAAAGTGTGTACCTTAGTATTTTATGTTTGATTTGGTGCAGCTCTTACATTTCAGCATGTTGTGATTGTCTGCATAATGCCATGGCGTCATCCGTGTCTGAGGATGAAGCAACTCAACAATCTAGCGTGAGTGTGGTCATGTGACTGTATTGCGTTGTGTGAGAACAATGAAACACAATGAATCGGAGCTAAATCACTGAATCACAAATGAATGCACACCAAGTCTGAATTAATTACTGTACTGTATATTTCTTTTCTGTCGTTACTTCACTGCACTCTGACATCCATGCCTTATTGGTGCTGCCATAGTTGTGCTGTAATGGAAAAAGCAATCATGGTACTAAATACCATATGGGAATAATTATTCTTGTTCTCTGGCCTATAAATTTTCCCACCAATTCAGGATACCTGTATTTTCAGTGGGGCAGGAGGCCATTCTGCCCTGGAAAACATCAACAACAACAACCTGTATTTGCACCATATTTTCATCCACACCAAGTTGTAACACCCAGCCCCAGGGATATTTAGTGTCTCCTCCACAGCCATTTCTACCTCTGTCTCAATTATCTGAGGTACAGTCATAGCTAAAAGTCTGGCACAATATTATACTTAATCCCAAGTAACCCAGAACCAGTGAATCTGAAACAATTAACACACATTCCTATTTCAGTCAATAAATGTTTCTGATTCAAGGCTTAGAAAAACATGGAATCATGTGCTGCCCATGACTTTTGGGCATGACTGTACACTCGGCACAGCTACCTACTGGTACCTGTTTTTAGGTAGATTCTCCAAAATATTAGGCCATAGATATATTGACTCCAAACACTGGTTTGATTGGCCACTGTCTATTTAGTTTGGTGATTTCCCATTTTGAGTATGGTATAAATGGGCCCATACACGCACAGGCCAACCTGTCCGGCGGCCTGCATAAGCTGGCCCGTTCAGGCAAACTGAGCGTGTGTGGGGAGAAAACCCACCTGTGCAGGCAACTGTGCATTTGGCCTCAACTGTTGCCGTGGAATCTGTTGCTGACAGATTTTTTGAGTCAGGCTCTGGTCAGATTCAGGCCGTTTGAGCATGTGTGGGTACTTCAGGCAGTCAGTCATCTGTCCAGTCACTAGTGGAGGGGTGAATATATTTGTGTAGTCTACCACCATGATCACTCTCGAGGATGAGCGCAATTACTGGTTGGAATATACTGAAATTTATAAAGACAATTAATTGCTGTCATTGTAAGATAAGTAAAGACTAACTATTGGACAATACACCACGTACCTTAGTTAACTAATATGTTTATGTAGGGTATTTTTGTATGTTTTTAATGATTTTGTCACTCGTTTTCATTAAGAAATGCTTCATTCTGGAGATACCCCTTTATACCTAATTATCTATCCAACAATCTCATGGGTTTTGGGTGGTGAAAAGTAAGTCTTATTTGTCTAAATTAGTGAATATCAGTATAAAAATTCCTTATTCTGTGGTTGGCTGAAACTATTAATTTACCCTTATTACTCAGACAGTGTGATTGGTAATATAATTATCTCAGGTTACTTAAACCTGTCTTTATTCATCATCAGTAGTATATGAATACCTTATAAAGTATTTCCTTAAGTAGTACAGTGGTTAGAGGAGCACTCATAGCCACCCTCACTACACAGAGCATCGCTAACACTGAGCTAGAGACCTGAGGCCGACTGAACCATGGACTGAATTGTGTGTGGGCAGGTGAGGCCAGGGCGAGGCCAGCCACTTCAGACCACCGAACAGGCTGCCCTGTGCATGTATGGGCTCCTTAAGGTTCTTCCTTCCTTTGTGATGGTAGACTGGTTGGGTGTGTTGGAAGGATAGGTGCTTATTTGGGTGGGGGTGGCTGGCCAGTCAGATTTGATCAAATTTTTATGTGACATCTTGTCTACTGTGTCATTAATTTGCCAAGTTCATCTCTTAACCATACATCCCATTGAAAACTCCAGTGTGGTTAGTTGGAGAGGACAGAGTTGAGGATTAAGGCACCTATGAATCCTTTTGAGTGGGCATACCATTAGCTGACTTACTGCTGTGCTGAACTATTCACCCTGGTCTCAGAGAGACGTGTCAACAGGTTATGAAGATAAAATCTGCTTTTCTCTACCTGCTGGTAAATGTCAATGCTCAGTACTGAAAAGGTAACTAAATGGGATTGAAGGAAACTTACCATTGGGTTTGGTGTTGGGGTGCATCAGGGAATTAGTTACATTTTAATTAATTGAATGTGGACATTTACCGTTAGCTTTTGCAGCTTAGACTATGAGACCTGTATATATACCCGGTATATATACATAGTGTACTAGAGAAGCTCAAATGTGTTACAGGTGGTGTGGTCAGGAAGGAGGATGTACTGCTGGGGGTCGACAGTCCATGGGGAGCTTGGGGTGGGAGCCCCTGAGGTGGAACAACTACCTCTCCCCACATTCATGGACTTCACAGACTCCTGGAACATCGTACAAGGTCAAATAACATGCTCACTCACAACCTGTATGATATAGGCTCTCTTCTGTGTCATGATAATGCTATGGAACTACTGTACAGTATAACTATTAACATAATATTATTAGAACAATGGTTCATCTGTGAGATGCTTTATGAGGTGTAAAGGGCAAAGTGGTGGGAGTGGCTTATAAAAATTAAATAGGAGGAGGGAGAAAGGAAGGGACAGACTGAAGATGCATTGTAGGTATGATGAGGGAGGAGGAGAGAAATATGAAGGAGGGTGTGGGTTAGATGTGTGAGCACTGCCAGAGGGTAGGGTAGTTTGAAGTACCCAGGCAGTATTCAGAGGGGTTTAGTTGTTTCCAAATAATTTTTCTCTGTGGAGAATGAATAGATGATGTATGTACATTTGTACATAACTTTAGGTTGTAAATTGTTGACTTATTGGCAACTACAGATTCCTCCTATTTACTGACAACATCTCGTCTCCATTTAACCTTGGATGTTAGTTTTTTTTTACTGTATTTAAATTGTCTAATTTTGATATAAGCTCTTTATGATATATAAAAATAAGTAACCATTTAGGGTTAACTGAAGTACATGTACAGTACTGTACTATAAGTATTGTATTGACTAACCTTTGGATGTTCATGGTGCTGCCTGTGGTCAATAATTGTATGGTGTTACATAACTAGAAAATATAAGAGTTGTCAGCCATTGCTGAACTACATTAAAAATAAAATGTTACTGTTGCCAGTGTCATCGGGTCTGAGCCACTCACTGCTGTTGTCAGAAGAGGGTCAGGTATACTCATGTGGTAACAATGAGCTGGGCCAGCTGGGACACTCAAAGATCACCAGGATACCAGGTGAGTCATACCAGGTTAACTTGGGTCAGGCCATGACCTAGATACAGTACCAAAGTTACCCCCATTGGATTTTTGGGAAGCACTTTTTCCAGTTGTGTTTTACCTATATAAAGGACATTTGCTGGTCTGCAAGTTCAATATTGATGGATTAAAAAATGGTGACTTCTCTAAATGTAACATAAGTACTGTAATAGTTCCCAAATACACAAACTGACGCTAGAGTAAAAAGTTTAAGATGCAGCTAAAAACTATTAACATACTGGTAGTGTATCCTACAGGTACTTAAACTTTCCTAAGACAAATATTTGGCTGCCATATTTTAATGATGTCTGACTTAAGTGCCAATAATGTGATCATTTACCTTCTTTAGCTCAATAGTATCATTACAGTATTGTAAAAATGAGTAATTTCTGAGGCATATGAAACGGTAAATAAATGTTGTTAGTTTTTTTTTTATGATGAATTGTTTAAGAACTTTGGTCTCAAGACATCCACATGTACTTAAAAACATTCTTAGAGCACATTGGTCTTCTGTGACATCATTCTGTGTTTCAGGTTTATCATGCCAGCTAGGATGTGTATAGAGCTTTCTACTAATTTCTTTGCATTATAGAACTGAATTAAATTTCTGGATGCTAATAATATACTGTATAGTAATGTGCATCTTCATGAAGTCCATCATCATTCACCTTTAATAGTATAGCTTCATTCAGCATCTTTGCAGCTAACTTTTTGATATTTTCTTTTGCTCTTTGGGTCACACACTTTACAAGCTTTTCTTCCTTTCCTGATGCTATAACTTCAGCTTGCTTCTTTGCAGCTGTCTGACTGACTGGAGACAACAGAACCTCATATAACTTTAATGCAGATTAATTTTAATTAAGTAATTATGAAGCACAAGTTGTGATGTAAACTATGTGTATAAACTGAGATAGGGGCAAGTACAATAATGTTCCTTTGTTGTCTGCTTAGTTAATATCAAACAGCTAAGTAAAAGATATAAAATATGCAGTTTACTTTTTTTCTTTGTAATAATTAGCGTTATTTTACGTTCTTATCCTTAACTTGGAAACATTATGTTGTCAGAAAAAATTGATGCCCTGGAGAACTACACCATCGCACAAATTGCAGCCGGCGACCAGCACTCCCTCGCACTGACCAACTGGGGACTGGTGAGCTCTGTCATCTTATAGCTTCCTAACATGCACAATTGTATGCACACCAGCTGTATCACAAGCACCACACCTCATAAACCTTTTCCCCAAATCCCATCAGCCACTTCAGTGTGGGGAAAATTATCAACCCTGTATTCTTTCATAGTAAAATCTCAAGCCCTTCACTGTACTGTATAGAAAAAGTCTGTACAAGAACAACTACTGTACTTATCTGGCTTCCAGATATTGGTAATTGATTTCATCCACTGTGTTGGTGTTTAAAAAATGAGCATGTTGCCACTCTTGGGGGTCAGACCCATACCTGTTTCCAAAAAAGTTTTGATGTCAGTCTTGTTCATTTCCAACTATTCATTATTTCAATTCTTGTTCTTCCTTCAGAGCTTGCTATCCTTCCAGTGTATCACTTGTTGTGTTGCATTGCTACTAGTGGCATTTTACAAACAATATCATCCTTTAAGGTACACTCAAACCCCAGCTATAGCAGGTTTTGCCAACACATTTAAAAGCTATCGCCCTAACATAAAAAAACGAATGGCAAATGGGCATCCCAAGCAGTGCTGTTTGGCTGAGTTTGAGTGACGTATTTTGCTGTGATTGGCCAGCATCATCCACGCCACCCCTGCTACCCCATTCACTTTTTCCACTCGACTAGTCTGGCGTGTATTGTGGTTGTGGGTAGTGAAAGCAAAGTTCAAGGTTACACGTTTATCATTTTGGGACAATGGCCACTATTCCCCCGCCTGACCACCCAGGGCAATCCCTACCACCCAACCTGACCCAGTGAAAGGCAACAACGGTACCAGGGAAGGCCTTAACCCTTAATTTGTGGGTGTAGTAAAATTTCGACATTAGCAACAAGTCTGGAGGACCGCAGGTGTAGCATTCATTTGACAGGACAGTTTTTAAAATTTATGGACCAATTTTGCATGATAGCTGGGGGTTAAGTGTATTTACTTCAGGGATCTGGAATTTTGATGACTGATTTCCATTGATTTGTCCATACTATGCCATGAAACAGCAGCTTTGCTTGAGTGAGTGTTTTGTTTTAGCTTGGAGGAACCATTTACCTCAGTTACCCAGACAGAATCGCAGGCCCCTTAATTACCTAGTCTCTGTGCTAACTTCAGCCACTCTCTCCATCAGATCTATGCATGGGGTGAGAATGGCTATGGCCAGCTGGGTATCAACTCAAGTGAGGAAGTCGTCTCCACACCTCACCTGATAAAGTCACTTGCCAGGAAACAGGTGGTTCAGGTGGCTGGTGGAGCTAACCACACTCTTGCTCTCACACTTGGTAGGTGGTGGTGTGGTGATAGTGGTAGGTGATTTTGATGACAGTAGCGGTATTGATGTTGGTGCTGTGTGGCAGGAGTGGTGTTGACTGTGGTAGTAGAGTTCATTAAAGCTGTGTCAAAACTTCTGTTCTTCTGTCAACTGCATTGATGAGAAAGTATTGTAATAATAGAAAGGTTAATAGCTATATCTGTATTAAATAGTAAGGAAGGGCTTAGGTTGGGGTAAATGTAGTTGGGAAAAATATGAAGGCTTGTTTTCATCTTTGACAGTATAGAGAATATCTGGTACTATTGTGTGTATATAAGTATTCCATTGCTATTAAGTTGTGTAACTATAGTGTTCAGGGAGGCAACCAGGATTTTGCTAGGGGAGGGGGGGGTGTCTCAGGATTGTTGGGAAGTTAAAATCCCCAGTAATGATGATATTGGGGAAACATGTACTTATTGCTTCCATTTTGATCCTAATCTCTTCTAACAGTGAGAGGAACATATTGCTCGGACATTCTGGAGGTCTATATAGTGTTACAACTACCAGAGCTAATTGTTTAAGGTAGGGCATGTGGTACTCTACATATGTGCTTGAGCCTGATGCTAGTATTTCCACACAGGTTGCATATCATATGTGTTATGTACATAAGTCACTACACCACCTTTTTTCCTGCCTGATGCTCTGTCAGTTCGATAACAGGTAAATCCATTTAGCTGAATTTTTTTTAATCAAAATGATTTTCCTTAAGATGCGATTCTGTTAATGCAATCAATATGGCCCTTTCTGTAGTGGCTTCTTCATTTAAGATCTTGAGTTTTGTCCTGTCATTCCGAGTTAATAGTCCAGCTACATTGCCAAACATTACTGCTGTGTATGGAGTCATTGTACTAAAGGTCGTAGAGGAAGGTAGCATCATAGAGTCGTTGTGTGCAGTGGTTGTATCTTCATCAACATGGACTTTATTTAGTTTTTTGGCATTATATCAGACATTGTCATCGTTATCCTTATAATTGCTTCCTTGGCGGCAATGAAGGCAGGGCATTTTGGGCTGACTGCCTCATGACCCACCTCGGCTCTTGATGATGCAATACAGTTACAACATATCTTTGAACTATCAGGACAGGCTGATGACAGATGTGTACCCACACAGTGACCGCACCTTGGTTCCGGAGCGCGACACCCTGCTGTGCCATGCCCGAAACTCTGGCAGTGGCCACATCTCTTAACCCAATACCTGTCATATGTTTGACAACACATATTTTCTATGTACAGGACAGACTTCTGCATTATCACATCACGAACAAGTGGGGTGACACGCACCACGACCAATTTGAACCCATTTCCAGGAGTTTTAGAAAAGTATTTCAAACCTTTCCCCAGCGGTAACCAGGTCTGCTACAAGGGAGTTTTTATTCATCATGCATTGTTTGATGTCTTCATCACCAGAAGGGGGGAGGCGGTGGCAGAGTGGATAAAGTGACGGGCTGCAAATGGCAAGGGCCCTGGTTCGAGTCTATAAGAAACGTCTGGGATTTTTCCGAGGTGATCTGGTGGGTCCAGCTGTTCGTCAATTATCCTGGCTCCGCCGACACATCAAGAAAATACCCCGTGCATCGTCGTCAACTCACAACATAGAAGATGCTCGACCATATTCCAAGATGCTGTATGTGATGGTGTAGCTGCCCTCTCCTGATAGTGACGTGTATAAATAAGGTGTCATCATCTAGTGGGGCAGAAGAGAAGCTACGTTACCATCACCACCACAAAGCTCACCTGTTTCATCTAGTGCGACACCCAATAATCTCGGGGCCTCGCAAGAGATGATATCTCGTGGTTTGAAGCAACATCCTGAGAAACACTAAGAGCTTCCAGTGCATCATATTTAGTTTTCAAGTGAGGCAGAGTGATTTTCAAATGGCCTGAACTGTTGGTACTCATATTTGTTATTGGAACTGTTTTCAACACTGCAGAGATAGCATCTTTCCTGAGCTGTTGGCTGGGGTCCTTAGCTTTACTAGGACGTGTTGCACCATATCAGGTGTAGGGGAATGAACAATATCTGAATACAAAATGTTCTCTGGCTTAGGAGGTTCAGTATTGTTCATTTTCTGAGTAAGTCTAGTTACTTCCGTTAGTAGTTCATCAATATTTTTCGCTAGCCTGGTGATTAGTCCTAGTGAGTCACCGATTGCGGGTTCAGTTCTTTCTGTGTTGTCATCGCTAGTTAGATTAGGACCAGCTCCTATTTCACTGATCAAGTTCTCAATATACTGTACCCTCAAATCCAACAGTTTTCTTTACACTTTGTAGAATTCACACCCATAACCCCAGTGGAGAGTTAGGATTTACCGTAATGCTTTTAAGGAAAGTAATGGTATGAAAATGTGAGTCTGCTCTACTGTTACAGATGGTGAGGTCTACAGTTGGGGCCAAAACAATCTTGGCCAACTAGGTATGAGACAGCAGTCAAGCCAGCAACGAGAGCCAGTGTTGGTATCTGCACTGCTGGGGACGCCGGTTGTCCTTGTTGCTGCTGGTGGACACCACTCAGCAGCCCTCTCCCAAGCTGGTTTCTTGGCCACATGGGGCTCCAATAAGTATGGCCAGCTGGGCTACAAAACAGACAGTGATACCAATTGTAGGTGAGTCCTGGAGCCATATGAAGGAAATGTCATGAGCTAGGCAAGGACAATTATTGATAGGTTGTAATCTGTATGCAAGATATGTCATGGGCTATTTGATGAAGATTACAAATATGATGGCTTACTCACACCTTGTCTGTGCATTTTAAATATATTTCCTTCAAATTATTAAAAATACATTTGTTCCTGTTATAAATATATCATTGTCATCAAGACTTCATTTCCCTTTTCTCTAAGGTGTGTGAGCTCCTGACTCAGGAAAGTAAAAAAGAAAGTAAAAGAACAGACTGAGAGACATGATTGCCTTCTCAAGTCCTGGAAATGTTCAGTTCCCTCCCATACAAACAAACATCCACAGGAAAATTTAAAGCAAAAAAATGGCAATAAGTCATGAGTAAGAATAATCTCAGATAGTCTTTTTAGAGCATTTGAGAATGAAGTGTGAAGAATGTGAATATGAGTGAGGGTGTGAGATGCAGTGAAAATAAGATGAGGTATGAAGTAAGTTGAGGTGAAAGTGAGAATGAATGAGAGATATTTGGAAGACAGGAGTAAGTAATCTTAGTGTGAATTGTGCCTACCTCACAGCACAGCCCCAGCACTCGTACCCAACCTGGCCACGTACTCAGACCCTGTGGTTTACGTGGCGTTAGGAGAAAGTCACACAGCCGCTCTTGACGCTCATGGCAAGGTGAGTCACCCATCTTTTCATCTTTCTCTTCTTTCCTCACTGTCATCTTTGATATCAGCTGAGTGGTGTAAGCAAACAAGATAGCAGAGGCTCTGGTGTTCGCTGCTGGGGAAGCACGTAAATTCTTATGGCCATGACTATAATTAGGTACTGTTGTTGTTGTTGTTGTTGATGTTCTCCCGGGGCAGAATGGCCTTCTGCCCCACAGACCTCCAGTACGCTCTGGTCGCAGTGAAAAAACAAATTAAAATAAAGGAGGGACTGGCCTTATATGCCTGGGCTACCAAAGCAATTCCCAGGAAGATGGGACCAGAGCTTACTGGACCAGGGAGTCTGGAGGCCTCCGACTGCCAGGGAGATTGGGGGGAAGGTCTTTGATCCCACATCTAGTGCTGTGGGCCCAAGTCCACGTTACCACAAGATCTACAAGTGGGGCCGCACCTTCCATGAGACCAGTCCTGAAGGGTCCATAAAGGGGAAGGGAGTTTTGACTGCTGCATGCAAAGGGATAATGCACCCCCGTGTGCTGGCGGTCCATACAACAGTGAAAAAAAAGGGCCTATGGTTGCAGCACACCTCACATGGATTTTTAATCCATGTGGGCTGATCTCGTCAAATCCACTAGAAAGTGACCAGATCCTACAACAATCTTTATTCTAGCCCTGTGGGGGATGGCTTTTATTCACAGAGAATAAAGTCAGCCCCCCTGGGCAAATTTGGTACTGTAATTCTAAGCAGTCTTTCTTTTATAAGTGTCCTTTGTAAATGAATGATTGGGTACTTAGTTGCCCACGTAAGGATGTGATGAGAGAATCTCTATCTCGTATTTTCATCTTTTCTTTAACCTAGCCTAATCAATGTATTTAAACCCCCAAGACTGACTGGCAAGCTCCATGATGAAGAAACAAAAGAACAATGTTATTTGCATCCTTGTTACTGTACTGTAGTCTGCTGATACTATGTAGTTATCATAGTCGATTAGAAATATTGATTTGATTTAGAAAAGATAATAAGGATCTTGTATATGTTGAAGAAAAGAATATACTACAGTATATATAAACTAACTGAGGTGACCAGGGATATAGAACAACAGTGAAATCAGTTAATTAAATTTGCATGAATAGGACTGAAATGAAATTCGTAAGTGTATAAGAAATGTGTTTGAAAAGTAATTGAATCATATTTTGCAGCTGTGGACGTTTGGGCATGGTCGGTATGGTCAGCTGGGCCATGGCAGTAGTGATGACATCAGTGTGCCCAGAACCTGCCTTGATCTAGTGGGGTCCAAGGTCACACAGGCTGCTTGTGGCCGCTGTCACACCCTCGTCTTCCTCCCCTCTCAGGTATCAGCTAATCCCTTGCTTTTATCCTTGTTACATAATCCTTTCAGGGATTGATTAAAAACAAAAGAACTGTATTAGATTGACAAATTATATGTCAAATTACTGTCACATGCCATAACTTTTGTGTTCCTTTGTATGTTATCATTGAATCAAACAGTTCTATATGTAGACAAATTATATATCTATATAATTACAAATTATTCAATGTTATGCCATCCGATTCATATACTAAACCATTGTATTCCAATCAGCATAAGTAAACTATTCCATTTTAATTCCAATATTAAAACACTTTATCCAGTTACTTCTCCACCTTTACTTGTCTCTAGTCACAGCATTAACTGTATTGTTGTTTACCCTTCCAACCTCTGCATGCAGTCTTATTGTAGGCTGGAGGAATCACTCTGGCGTGACGAGAAGAAAACCCACACTGGTAGACGAAAGTTTATTACCAAACTGTTTCGGTGGATACTGCCACCATCCTCAGTGGTCAAGACAAAATTATGAGATGACAATGAGAGGTACAAAAGGTTCCAATATATACAGAATCTGTGCATGTGTGTGTGTGGGGGGGGGGCAGCGGGGCAAAGCATCATCTGTCATCTGATACGATACCCTCTCGTGTGTGTATGTGTGTGTGCATTGAAATGTGAGAACAGTAAAAGAAGGAGCTAGGCAATCCTACCGCCGTAGTGTGAAAAGCAGATCTGATAGGTGTGTGTGAATAGAATAGAATAGAATAGAATTTATTGATTCGCTCAGACTTTATAATATAAAGTACAGGTATGGAGCACAGCTCCGACAAAAATCAATCAGTTTGACATAACATTTCAAATAACAATAGCCATTATAAGATTATATTAACACAAAACTAGGATAAAGGTATTCAACAGTTTCCATACCTAAGTGACAAACAGAAAATAAAAAAAAACAGTACTGTGCAGTACAGGTACCCATAAAGCCATTTACACCTGTAACTCATCTAAACATATTTGAAATTAATCTCATAAATAATAACAAATTCCTGAGAACATTTACACTAGTACTTTGCATTAACCGCAACATACTTGAAGTATGCTGGCCTAAGTGTGTAGTATCTTTTATATACCTACCTATCCCTTAGCCTTACAAGTTTCTCATTGGTACATTAAAAAAGAACATGAAATTCATCTCCTATAACATTAGCATTACACTTGTTACAAACACGATCTTCTCTATTTACACCTATGTATCTACCAACATTTATTAGTAATCTATTGTTACATGTTATGAATCTAGTTATCATAATGCGACTACTCTTGGATAACTTAACAAGGTACTCCTCCATACCATAAACAAGTTTAAATGTCTTATAATTACTACACAAAGATTTTGTTGATAAATTATGATGCCAAGTAGTAATCCATTGATCCTTTAGTCTCACGTCAACTGCTTTCATAAACCATGTTGTATTGGGCATATCTTGTGATAACCATATCCCTGACATACCACACTCATTTAATATGTTCTTTATACAAGCAGTCCATGGAGAAGTGTATAACCCTATCATATCCAACTGCAATAAACACCGATACATTATATAACATAACTTAGAATCTCTACCTGTAATTAATCTAGACCAGTAACCCAACATTCTACACTTTATATGGATTTCCAATGGGTACACTCCAATTTTCATACAAATGGTGACTACCTTGCCAATCGATCGTATGGTTATTTTTGGATACATGGTTGAATACAGCATTGTTAATGTTTCCTGATTTTAGAGCATATTTGTGTTCCAGAATCCATAATTTTAGACTGCGACCTGTTTCTCCTATGTATACTAAATCATAATCCTTGCATGGGATATTATATATACCTTCCTCAGATGTAAAGGTTAAAGGTCCGCCAATGAGTGGCAGTCAATGGGACAGAGTGTAGCACACACTGTGTGTTTGAAACACAACTATACCACGCATCACAAGGATGATGAGTGGCCCAGAGACCTCTCCGCCTGCGTGAGACCCGAGTAAGCTTCGACTATGGCTGCGTAAGCAGGAAGACCTCAGACAGCCGACTCAAACCCCCCACCCCCTGCTCAAAGGGGTGGTAACCTCTGGCATCAGTGAAAGATTTTTATCGTGTCCCGAGCAAGGATCGAACGCTGGGCCACAGAATTGCAGCCACAGATTCTAGCACTGTGCTAGCCAGAAGCTAAATGTAGGTGCACTTTTGAACTAATGTGGATTTAATAGATGCGGTATTCCTGATGGCAATGTTTACTTCTCTGTCATGACAAACTGACTTTACCAAGACAAGAAAGCATTTCTTTTTTTGTGGTTGGAGCCTTGGGTGCATAATGTGATTGTCTGGCTTTAAGGTATGCTTTCTTAATAAACCAAACTAGATACTTTAAGCTTAGAAATATTTTCCAAATATTGTCGTTCTCCTCTTTTAGATGGTATGGGCTACATATCCTTAATACCCCCCCCCCCACACACACACACACGTACACTCTCACAAACACACATACACACACGCACGGAGTCTGTATATATTGGAGCCTTTTGTACCTCTCATTGTCATCTCATAATTTCGTCTTGACCACTGAGGATGGTTGCAGTGCAGTGTCCAACGAAACTGTTTAATAATAAACTTTCGTCTGCCAGTGTGGGTTTTCTTCTCGTCAGCCTTATTGCAGTTTTTTTGCCTTTAAAGTATGTAACACTGTATCTAACTTTTAATTTTACCAATTTCTATGCTCTTCAGGTAGGAACATCAGATATTGGATATTTTTATTTTTGTGTATAAATAAAAGTGCATACTTGTGATGGCAACATTATCAACATTTAAAACCAATATTTATTGATACACATTGAACATTTATGAAGTCTAAAGAAAGTTTACAACAGACAATGTCATTCTTAATTATCACAGTTTTAATGATACTGTACAGTGTTCGCTTTCTGATAATTGCCTAACATAAGTAATTTATGAATATTTTCTTCCATACTGCAGAAGATATGGGCTAAAAGCAAGAAACTTGGTTAATTTCCTCACCTCTGAAATTATAAAAGAGTGAGAGAGGTTTAAAGTTTAACCTCACCTCAGCCTCACATCTTCCCCTCCGTGTTTCTTTTTACAGGGCCAAGTGTATGCCTTTGGTCAGGGAATGTCTGGTCAGCTGGGCATCAAAACACCACATAACTGTAACCTGCCTCAGGTGGTGGTGGGACCTTGGGTATCGCCCCGTGGGATATCACTTATGCAGGGAACAAGTGACACAGTGCCTAAGATCTATGTTCAAAAGGTCAGTAAGGAAACTTAGTATATAATGAACTGCAAGTGAACTATATAGTGAAATAGCCCATGTAATAGCGTGGGTGTTTTTACATTCTGGTAGGTGAACAGGGATATAGGAGCTTAGTAAAATTGTCCGACAATTCGAGTTATAAGCAGACAAACAGAGACTGTTTGCCATTTATAGTGTAGATTACAGGAAAAGAGGAGTGATGAAAATGTCTCCTTCCACCCTCACTGTTTGATTAAGACTGGCTGGTGGTAGCTGGGTGGGCTGGGGTTGGACCCTTGGCTCTCACCCTCACTGTTGCCAGCCTGAAACTAGCTTGTTAGGGACTGTGCAAATTTAAAAACTGTGTTGTCGAAAAATTCATACACCTGCGGTGCTCCATACTTGTTGCTAGTGTCGAAATTTCTCTACACCCGCAATTTAAGGGTTAAGGATCTGTATGTCATAAAAGAAAAAGAACTTGATAGTTCTATGTGAGTATTGTCCAATTAAAAGAATCTAAGCCTATACAACCCTGTTTCTCCCAAAATATTGAGATTGAATATGTCTTCATCTAATTTCAGCTACATAATTCTTACCACAGATATTTGCTGGAGGAGATGTGAGCATGGCCCGGGTGAGCAAGCAACCAAACACAGCATCCAACTTCTTAAACACCATACCCTGTACACAACCAACATTCATCATGAAAGAGAGGGTCAATGAAATGGTCAGCATAGAGGACGACGACATGATCGATGATGAGTTGTTTACGTTAGTGTTTTTTATTATTTGTTGAATGAATGCAGCATTCTTCAAGCATTGCAATACTGAGTTTCCAGTGTACTTTACCATCTTAGTCACTCCCTCCACATCAGAAGCTTTACTTTCCTAACTCTTTTGCTGCTTTCTTTTACTGATACAGTAAGGTCCCGGTTTACGTCAGAGTTACGTTCCTGAAACGTGACATAAGTCGGGTTTGTACGTAACTCGAGTTTTGGTACATTTCGCTTCACACCAAAGCATATTGTGGTGTTTCCAACCAATTATTGTGTAGGTTATAGTATTACAGGTAAGTGTATGGTTATAATGCTATATTATTTACAACTATATATATATGTATATGAAACACAAGCTTTTGGATTAGAGGATTTGCTTTATGTTGTGGTGGTGTTCCGCCTGCCTGTCAAGGTCGTTGTCATGGTAACTGCTGGCTTCCCTCTCTCTTCTTCCCTCCCTGCCTCACTCCCTCACCCTCCCAATAAACATGTTATCCCTGAACATTAACATACACAAGCAGTTTCATTACTATCATACAAGACATTTTTAATTCAAATAAAATTTATTTCTGTTTAATTAACTAATTTGAGGAGGTTAAATTATTGTAACGTACATGGTACTGAGGTGATATTGAAGTAGGAAGTGCATCAGGGGAGTCCGGGGATGAGTCTGGGGATGAACACTGGCTTGGGGTTGGCAGTGAAACTGTGAAAGGAAAGGAGGGACAAAAGAAGAGCCTTCATAGACTGTCTCAGGACTGAAGGGGTATCACAGCCCTTTAAGGAGAGATTCTCTTATTGGTGAATTGAAGGGCTACTGATTCCTCCAAACTCTGCCATGAAACAGATCCCCTTAAAGTCGTCTGTTTTTCCAGTTCACCAAGAAGATAATCTCCCCTTAACTCCTGTAATTCTGTCTATCTATTTATAGCTCTAACACTTCTTTCCCTCTGGGAACTCCCCTAAGGGGGTGACCATGGCAGAAGTGTTTCCAGTTTTTCCTATTCCACACTCCCTCCTTACTTATTCAAACCCTACTCTGCCCCTCACGTTTCTTTCCTTTACATACTCTTCCACTCTGTTCTGCCATCTAACTGGAGGTCTGCCTCTCACACCAGGTCCCACAACTTCACTTCCATACACCTTCTTTACAAACTCCACACCTTGTATTCTCTCTACATGTCCAAACCATCTCAGTGTATTTACGCTTTACTCTCTCAACCTCTCCACACTCGATACCAATTGCCTTCTCACTCATACCACATCTCTCATACACACTCTCATTACTTTCTCCATCCCACACTGATGAGCCTTACTCCATGTCCATGTCTCTGATGCATATGTCAGTGTTGGCAGGATTATACTGTTTCTTAGTCCCCTTTTCACTTCCATACTCACACTCCTACCCTTCATAATCCTCCCCAGTGATCCTATGACCTGTAATTGCCAATGGAAATCTAAAAATGGTTTTCAGATTTCATATGTTGAAGATGATGGCTGTCTTTAAGTTATGTGCTGCCCAGCTCTCCAGCAGTACTCTCCTGCCACCATTTTGGCAGCAATGGGTTATATTTAGTGGAATCTAGTACACCCTAAGGCATTTGTGACACTGTAGGCCTTCAGAAGGAGTGCCCCCTCAACAATCCCCATTCTTCCCACCTTACAGGGCTCACAAATTTGGATGTGGAGGCTTTTCCTTTCTCTCATCTTCCTTTTCACCATCACCACTGATGTTAGAAAGTCAGTTCTCTCTCCCTCCCTCCTACTTGCCTTATTTTTTTTTTACATTTGGTAAAATTTTAGTTTCCCAAGACTCAATCTAATTTTTTCTTTCATTTTCTTCTTGTTCTAATGCAATTTGCCCTCAATTTATGAATAAAAAATCGTGTCTTTTACTTTTTACAGTATTTTATGAATTATTATAGGACAAAAATTATGTTTTTTGTATTTTCTACATAATAACACATACATCAATGATTATTATATATTTTTCATTTTTGGCAATCGACTGTGGGTTAAATATTTTGGTATGTAAAATCAAACTCTTTGGGTGGATAGTATAACTTGGTGAAGCTTGAAAAATACATCTTTATAATAAAGTGGCTGAGGCATCAGGCAGCCCTTGAGCAACTGCGGGTTTTAGGGCTTAAGTATCACTGACCTCCCTAGATGCAATACCCAATGCCAGGGAGAAAGGAAATGATAAATAAGAGAAAGGCTGCAGGAGGTTACTAGCTGATTCTAATCCCACTCCACAGCTACATTGAGACAGTGTTTGGGTCGATGTCGTGTTGGAACCGGTCCTTCCTTATTGGGGAGGGGGCAGACAAGCACTCACATGGCTTGGACTATCGACTGGCTGAGGAATACACTGCCAAGCTGGGCCGAGTTCATCGCGAGTCCATTAAGGAGATGGTGAGTTAAACGAGTTGTGTTAAAGAAAATTTTCAATGTAGTTTATAATATGTAGATGTCAATTGTATCAAATAATTTTATTTTTTATTGTGGCAATAACCAACTTATGAACTCCAGCACTTGTTAAAATTGTATCTCATTCAGATCATACAGTAGTGGGCTAAGAGGTGTTGCCTCTCAGAATAGTTAATTTAAGTATGTACAGTGCATAGACAGGTAACATTTAGTATATGTCATATGGAATGAAGCCTATGTTAACAATGTTTTGAACCTTCTTTAAGTGAAAGATACTCCATTTATCATTTTTTTGTGTGTCCTGTTTCATACCAGTTACCGAGGTATTTTTTTATTTTAAACCTGCTGATTGCTAATGTGGGATCAGCCAAGAATAGCATTACTGTATATTCTAAGAACAATGTTACAGGGTAATACCATTAAAAATACTGTAACATTAAGTGGGGTGAACAAGATGCCATGATACTGGAGAAGGCAATGAATTTACTCCTTTACCACAAGGAAAAGCTTAAATGACGAAAAACTACTGAGGTATAAGTCTGTTCAGCATAATAGGCAAGGAAGGTGAAAGGTACAATGGTGACTGAGAGGGTTTGTGAAAAATCAGAGGAGCTTGTGAGTTACATGCAGGGAGACTTTCGTGGTGGTACCGGATGTGTAGATCAGCTTACCTGTAATATGAATTCTAGATATTATGAAATAGTATACTGTATTTTATTAATGCCATGTTTGTCATTTCCTCTGATTTTGATTTAGGTGTACTCAAGTGTGATGAGTGTAGTGAAGCAACTGAGTACTCCTTTGCTGAGTATAGAGTCACTGCGGTGCTTTGTGCTGCTCCCGCTCCTTGCGTACTTCCTTGACTCGACGAACATGAAGGATATCCAGCTGCCATACGCTGAAGCTCTACTTGGCCTTGAGAAACACAAAGCTGCTGTCTTTAGTAAGTTATGGGCTTCTGTTGTGATTTAACCTATACATAGTTTATTGACTTGTGCAAATAGAATACAGTATAAGTACTCTGATGGTTCACCATATCCCTAAGTATTTCTGCTTAACTTGCCAATATTTCCTTTTACTGTAACAACAATATTTACTCCTGACAACAATAAACACTCTCACATTACCTGACTGAGAGAGAGAGGGAGGAGGAGGGTTAGATAAGCAGTTGAGTTGAAACCTGCTTTCATACAAAGCTGCTGGCACCAAATATCACTCTCAGATATGACCTTCACTGCTGTGTTATGATTATTATTATCATTATATATTATTCAGTCAACCACTCACTTTTACCTTCAAATGGGGTCCTGGAGTGGCTGCGTCTACGTCGTAGGACCACCCCCCAAGGCTACCAAGGAAGGAAGCTATGGGGGCCAAACCGTCACAAAATTCCCCCTCCCCCACCAAGGGGGCGCGATTCACTGGGAGCGGCTTCGGTCACCAGGGCAATACCACAACACACACAGCTACACATTTTTTCATCACCGAGGAATGATTCTCCGGCTGTCATTTCTCAGCTTCTCTTTCTAGCTGGAGACATCGAAAGCAATCCTGGACCCACAAACAAATACACATGTCTGACATGCTCTAAACCCATCACATCAAGTAGGCAGACAAAGGGATCAGTTCAATGCAACTCCTATAAACTGGACCCTCTTATCATATACAATATTAGCATCCATGAAACACTACACAAACACATGGAACTGTCCCATACCTCTTCCAACACCACAACCTCCATCACCCTTACTTCCAACACCACCACCCTTACTTCCAACACAACCACCAATACTTCCACCTCCATCACCCCCACAGTCTCCTCCCCCTCCTTACCCCCGTGCAGCAGCACCTAACTAGTGATGTATCGGATGTCTAAAAATGCGGATATGCGAATGCGGATGACGATTTCGACTTTTAAAATCTGCCGATGCAGATATGAAAAAACAGTATTTGCGGATACGGATGCGGATGTTTTATGGATCATATCCTCACGGATGCGGATGCGAATTATTTTATGTTTTTAAAATATGCATGTTTCAGTTATGAAAGACGACTTTCAGCCAAATAAGTTTAACTGAATGCAAACTTGTGATCGAGTTGTGACCACGTCGTGATATGCCTATCTGGGCTTGTACTGACAGATGTCCCATTGTGACAGTAACTCCAGTCGTAAACAGAGATAAGGGTCACGGGTGTAGGGAATGGTAAATCCCATTCATCCACATAGATTATTACATTTTCTTTCAGAAATGTATTCAGAATATCATTGGAATTTTCTGCAGTATGCACTATACTCAGTAAGTCAGTATGCTGAATAATATCCTCATAGCCTCATTCATAAACCGTGGATGTGGATGCGGATTTTGCTTGCATTGCCGATGCGGATGCGGATATTACATGCATTGTTAATGAGGATGTGGATGCGGATGCGGATACGGATGCGGATATCCGATACATCACTACATCTAACACACACTGCACACACAACATTAACATACTTCAACTAAACATAGATGGTATTAATACCAAAAAACAAGAACTCACACATTTCATTATACAACACAACATACATATTGCCATCTTACAAGAAACAAAATAATGCAACACACACAAAATACCTACATTCACTAACTTCACTACCATCAGACAAGACCGGGCCAACGGTAATGGCGGAGGACTCATCACCCTAGTCCACAAATCCCTCAACTATATACAAACCAGTGCGCACCTCAAATCCCTTCTCCCTTACCACAACACCACCACAGAAATTCAAGCCATTAAAGTCCGCACTGGGAAAACATAAAATATCACGATAGTAAATTTATACATCCCCCCTCAAACCTGCCCGACAGTTCCTCATAACTTTTCCTCCCAGCTCCAACAAATCACCAACCAACCTGACCTCATCCTGGGTGGTGACTTCAACGCCAGGATGCCTGCCTGGTATGTCAACAACCCAGGCACAGACAGAGGGCTTGAAATCCTTTCCCAAACAGTTGTTTCATTAAACAACACTCATCAACACACTCATATCCTTACCAAGCCCTCTTCCAACCATCCTCTCCTGATATCACCTTCTACTCCCCCAACCTGGACCCCAGAACATCATGGAGGGTGGTCAGAACCCTTGGCTCTGACTACCTCTCAATCATAATCACCACAAGGACAAGAATCACTCAAATTGGCCATAGACACACATACACAAACACAAAAGTGCCAACTGGGAAGCCTTCACTACTGAAACAGAACAACACTTTGAAACACTGAACAGTACTTCCATCACGGAGTAGGGCTCATCAGTCTAGAATAAGTGCAGTGGAAATGAGTTACTTGAGAGGAGAATGTGGACGTACTAGGTGGGATGGAGAAAGTAATGAGAGTGTGTATGAGAGATGTGGCATGAGTGAAATGGCAATTGGTATTGAGTGGTTGAGAGGGTGAAGCGTAATACATTGAGGTGGTTTGGACATGTAGAGAGAATGCATGGTGAGGAGTTTGTAAAGATGTATGAAAGTGAAGTTGTGGGACCTGGTGTGAGAGAAAGACCTCTGGTTAGATGGCAGAACAGAGTGGAAGAGTATGTAAAGGAGAGCAATGTTAGGGGCAGAGTAGGGCTTGACCATGTAAGGAGGGAGTGTTGGAACAGGGAAAACTGGAAATACTTCTGCTGTGGCCACCCCCTTGGGGGGAGTTCCCGGAGGGAACGAGGCATCAGAGCTATAGATAGATAGATAGATAGTAATAATTATTTTGAGCTTCACTGGGTTTTTCGAGTTCGCTGGTGTGGAAAACACATTTTTTCTCTCTTTATATGCGGTGTAATAGGATCATCCGGATCACTGGTGTCACTATCATTCTCACTGGGTGGTATATATTTCCATTTCTGAGCGCTGGAAGGGCCCCCAAACCCACGCGAAGTGGAGGGTTAGGGGAGTTTGAAGAACGGGCTCTGTTCGACATGAGTAACAGATGCTCACTGACCAAATATGTGAAATATAGTAAGCTAGGGGAATGGCCTGTCAACCTAAGGCCACTCACCAAGCATAAACATGTATTAGCGCGAGAGACAAGTGTGGTAATTTTGAAACTCATTTGTGGATTCTAGAAGGCACGTCACAGTCTACTGGACGGACCTTCCAGAAGGCATGTTGCAGTTGAAGAGTTAAACACATTTTGGAAGACTGCAATGTATACAACCACACTTGCCAACAACACAACATACACTCTCTGAGGGCACTGTGGGAAAGCCCGGTTCAGGCCATAGCCTTCCTCAGGAGCTCGGGGCTGCCCGGCCAGACAGCTTGAGAAACTTCAATAATAACAACCTGCAAATGGTGTTTATTTTCCACAAGGTGTCAATAAGTTTTTTCCAATTCCTGTATAGAGTTGTGGATGAAGGCACTCCCTCTGGACTTCACATCACGACTCCTTACCATCTACAAGTCTGTTATCATTCACATCCTCAATAATGCCCAGCACTCCCAGACTGATGTGAGTTACTATGCCCACTCTTGGGTATCAATTATGTTTTGAATCATTATGTGGTGTTGTTTTGTGATATTCCATCCACACAACTAACTTAAGTACATTTTTAACCTGTGAGATGCTGTCCTTTTATGAAATCCATAACCTGCTACACTGGAAACAAAATTGAAAATTACCCATTTACACCCACCAGGGAGGGGGACTATAACTGTTGGCTATCATTACCTTTGAATGCACTCAACTCATTGAATTCATTACTGATGTCTAAATATATTACACATTGACTCTAAATATATAATTGGTTATCAAAGAGTACTGAAGAAATTTTGCAGCTTGTCAAAGGATGGATTTGCAACATGTCAGAGAACTGACTACTCGGCACAACTGTTATTCACATTTCTACACATAGCTTCAGCAGTTACTCACCATTATATAAACACACCCACAATTATTCACATCTCAATGGATATATAGTAAAGTACTTAGCTTTATTAGTTACCCACACTTTTTTTTTATATACGGTATATACCCAGTCTTTTCATTTGTTCTCTCCTCATCTCTACATGGTTGTTGCCCTTGTCACAGGTTGATCGGCGAGTGTTGCTGTCAGCATTGAAAGTTCTGAATCAGTTGCATGAGGGGAATTTCCAACAGGGCTCCCGTGTGGCCCGGTTGGCCTATGAGGAGTTCTACATCCCAGAGATCGCCGAGAAGATTGACATCCGCAGTGACTACCTCAACTGGATTAACAGCAGAATCAGGCATGTCGACAGGAGTGAGGTCAGTTCCTTCCCATCAATACAGTAGCCAGAGTTTTAGTGGTTACAGTATTACAATTGCAGGATGAGTTATATTTTACTGATCAGTAAGTAAGTTTTGGTTGGCCAACTTTGTTTATGTTGCAGGAGAGACTAACATAGATTATCACATGGGAGAAAAAGTATCTGGTGTTATGAAAACATTGTGAAAGCCATAGGTCTCACCTGGCATGGTACTTTTTTGAGTGAGTGTACATGAAGCAGACTTCCACTCTTCAGGCAACTTGGAGTCACTGTGTTGGAGGCTATGCAATAGTATACATATATATAAACAGCTAAATTGGGATTTAATAAGACTTGAATACTACTGTACAGTATTTGAATTGATTCATGAACCTCACAAAAACATATGGAACTTGTGAATACAATTCATGTATTCACTGTACTAGCCTGGTTATTATATATATTTTTTTTTTTATATTAATATTAAGATATTACATGATAAACTGATGTTAATGTACCAACAATTCAGTACTTGTTTGGCCTGCATTGCCCTCAGAGCCCCATCTCCTTCTGCGAATACCCCTTCCTCTTCGATGCACAAGCCAAGACTCTTCTCCTCCGCTGTGATGCCACCAGACAGGTATGATAGGCTGACTCGTGTTCAGAAATAATGTCTTGCCTACCTGTCTGTAGTTATAATTCAGAATACTGCATGTTGTTGTTATTGTTGAAGTTCCTCAAGCTGTCTGGCCGAACACCCCCGAGCCCCTGAGGAAGGCCATGGCCTGAACCGGGCTTTCCCACAGTACCCTCAGAGAGTGTATGTTGTGTTGTTGGCAAGTGTGGTTGTGTGCATTGCAGTCTTGCATAATGTGTTTAATAGAATTGAAAAAAATTAGACAGGTTTGTATAAAATTCCTTAACTTCTATTATGTAAGCTTCTCATCTGCAGATATTATATGAAACAAGCAGTATAGTTTTCTAGCCTCTGTAATACCCAAGTTCATCCTTGACCAGATGCAAGGAGCCATCCAGGAGGCAGTGATCAACAGCAACCCGATGTTGTGGCTGTTTGATCCGGCACAGATCCAGTTCCTCAACATCAACATCCACCGCAACAACATAGTTGATGATACCATCCAGCAACTTCTCCACCATGGTGTTACCGATTATAAACGGCCCCTTAAGGTGGGTGTGGATATGGCAGTGTGGATGGATGTCCAGTAGTAGATGTAATCTAAGTGGTTGTGGTGGTAAGGATGAGTAATGTATGATGGCAGTATATTGATGGATGTTATGTGATGGTGTGTATGTGGTGGTGGTGTTCATGAATGAGATTTTTGTTATCAAGTTGACAGTGGAGACAAATCTAGGGAAGGGTAGATTATGGGTATACAGTACTACATTCTTGAAGCAGGAGAAGGTTGTCCATCTAGCTCTAGCTAAGTGCTGAAATAAAACCTCATCCTACAACAGGTTCACTTCATTGGTGAGGAGGCTGAAGATGCTGGTGGGGTGAGGAAAGAATTCTTTCTGTTGCTGCTACGGGAGATCCTCAACCCAGACTATGGCATGTTCACACAATACCCTGAAACCAACAACATCTGGTTCAAAGAGGGCACACTGGAGGCTGCAGCTACATACTCTCTCATTGGTCAGTATTATGGATTTTGTTTAGTCTTTGCTGTATGAGTCTGGAATTTGTACAGTTACGGTACTGTATATTGTCAGCTGTACCAATCTATTGCTCTATTGCCTCATTTCCTGACTGGAACTCCCTTAAGGGGATGGCCGTGAAAGAAGAGTAATAACTCCTTTGCCTCATTTAATAATTCCATTTACTGCAAAAGGGCAACTTTACTTTCTGCCCCTAAAAGACTGGATGATGGAACTAACGGCTGTCTTTACAGCACATGAGGGAGCTACTATGACAACCACATGATTTGATGAACAATTACATACTTCACAAGATCGAGATATGGTTTTGAAGTCTGCCACCATTATCTCTGTCATCACTTAACCTCTTTTAAGTATTTTTGCAGATGTTTAAAGGCCTTTGAAATAATCCATAATAATTAGTTGATCCCGATCAGAGCGAGTGAACGAAGCGACATTTTTCTTGCCCCTGATTTTGGATAGCTTTGTGTCCTGGTGGTCAACCTCAGTTCTTGTGCCCCAGATTTTGGAAAATGTCCAAACCTAACTCCTCCTAGACCATACCATTATCATCACCAAACTTTCAGGGAAGTTTCCTACAGTATTGGGGAAGGTTTTAAGCCTATTTACAACTAGCCTAGTGGTCAATCAAAGTTCCTGTGCCTCAGATTTTGGAAAATGTCTGAATCTAATTCCTCTTAGGCCATACCAGATATCATCACCAAACTAATCAATGAAAGAAAGAAGATTCAAATTGTAATTTCTTCCAATAAAGAAACATAACCTAATGACATTTAATGGAAACATCCTTCCCCAGGAATTGTTTGTGGACTGGCTATCTATAACTTTACCATCATCAACCTGCCCTTTCCTCTGGCCCTGTACAAGAAACTCCTTGGCCAGTCTGTCGGCCTGGATGACCTGGCTGACTTTGACCCTCATTTGACCAGGTAATGGTGTACTGTATTGTTTCTTGAATTTGGTGTACACATTGCGTCTCACAAGGACTTCCAGATTTTTTCGACCAATAAACCTCTTCTCCTTAGTTAGATATTTCTTGCTGCTCTTCTATTAATTTTTTTTTTTTTTTTCACTAGATAATAATGTACAGTACTGTACCTGCTTTTGTCCCATAGTCTATTATTTCATGCTCTTTCCTTTCATATATCATGAACTTTCTCATAGTAACATTTATTCTCAGTTCTCTCCTGATGCTTATCCTTTCACATACATTTAAGATTTGTGATCCTCATACGGAGAGTAAATTTCTTAGTAACTATAATAGATAGAGTGTAAATATTAAAGCAGAGTTGAAGTACTGAAGGAGTCAAGTTATTAAATATCAAGGCCTCATATCCATTTTTGTAAGTGATGGAAAGCTAGATCTAGGTGTTGCATGTTTATATAGTACAGAACTGTTTTTACTTTTCATATCTGAGTAACCTGAGTTCCTCCTTCCCCCCTTCCAGGAACCTGCATGAGCTACTGGAGTATGAGGGTAATGATGTAGAGGAAGTGTTCTGTCTCAATTTTACAGTCACCCAGCAGTTCTATGATGTCACCAACAGCATCCCTCTCAAGCCAGGTGGAGATGATATTCCAGTCACTACACAGAACAAGTCAGTCCTTTTAACTAAAAGTTTTATTTTTTATTTTTTGTTCCTTTGGCTCCATGGCTGAACATCCCCAAGTCATAGAGGAAAGCCATATCTTGGACTGGATTATCACATAGGGCCCTCATGGTGTGTATGTAGTGTTTTTGGCATGTTCAGTTGTGTGCAGTACCGTTTTCCATATGTCTCAATGTATGTGGTGCTGTGTTGCATCCTGGACAATGGACCCTTTCAACCTCTTCTGGTTTTCTGCAGACAGGAGTACGTAGACCTGCTGGTGGACTACAAGTTGACATCCAGCATTGCAAAGCAGTACCAAGCCTTCCATGATGGTTTCTACCGGGTGTGTGGAGGTGGTATCCTCAAGCTCTTCCAGCCAATGGAATTGATGGCTCTTGTCACAGGCAATGAGAACTTCAATTGGGCAGAATTGGAGCAGAACACAGAATATAAGGTTGGTTGTGGCAAAAACTGGCACTAGAGGATGGAGTCTGGGCAAATAGGCTGAGAGGATGGATCCTTGTATGGTTCCTGTAATTTTATAATACAGTAAAAGTCCTAAAGTTCGGAAGGCAGGGGGACATGAGACTTCCGAATTTTCTATTTTTCCGAATTTACAGGAATATACCTAAAAATGTCCCTAAAATTCTGAACAAAATATTACGAAGCTTAATGAATTTCTTGCTTGAAGAAATCACAGCACTCTCATAAAGTATATAGAAACACTGAACCAACAGCACTTTCCCGAGTGTAATTCTGGAATGCACACCTTAAAGTGTGGATATTTTTAACAAGTTACAGTATATTATTTCAGTAATACAAAAATAACCATTGTGACATGACACATCCTGGTTGTTCAATATCTTTATGGATGGTTGCATGAGAGAGATGAAGGCATGGAGAGATGGAGAGCCTGGGTGCAAAACTGCAGTTGAATGGAGTAGATTGGTTCTTGGTTGCAAGCTTATTTGCGGATGACACTGTGCTGCTGGCCGAAAGTGAAGGGGAGTTACAGAGGGTGGTGGATGAGTTTCAGTCCGTGTGTAAGCGAAGAAAACTAAAGGTGAATGTTGGTAAGAGTAAGGTGATGGTATTTGAGAGGACCAAAACAGAAGTAATTGACTTTGCTACACCCTATAGAGTGGCTGGACCAACTGGAACAGAATATGAGATAACTTTAGGGGGTGAGAGGATGGATGAGGTGAGGGAATTCAAGTATCTGGGAACAGTTCTATGTAAACAAACTATCTAATAATGATTTCCACATGATGACAGGGTGAGTACCATCGAGAACATGAAGTGATCAAAATGTTTTGGGAAGTGTTCCATGGCCTCTCTACAGACCAGAAGAAGCAATTCCTCATCTTCCTTACTGGAACAGACCGCATCCCCATCCTCGGCATGAAGGTGAGTGGTGGTAGCAGTGAGGGAGACTGGTATTATTAATTAGTAAATCTAACTTTTTTTGTTAGCTGATTAGCATTTTTGTTAAGTTTGGAAACTGTTAGTGGACCAGATAACTTCTCCAATATTCAGGTCTGCAAACTTTTTTTAAATCTGCTAACAAAATTCATGCATGTTCCAGTCTGGTTAGGGGATGTTTTCAACAGTCATCAGTTGTTGTTGTAGAAGTTCCTCAAGCTGTCAGGCCGAGCAGCCTCGAGCTTCTGAGGAAGGCCATGGCCTGAACTGGGCTTTCCCACAGTACCCTCAGAGAGTGTATGTTGTATTGTTGGCGAGTGTGAGTGTGTACTGTGCATTGCAGTCTTCCATAATGTGTTTAATACAATGGGGTGCTGTGTTGCATCCTGGACAGGCATCCACAATGGTTCCATCCAGCTTCTTCTGATATGTCAGAAGGGCCGGGTGGTGGCCACACCGCAGCCTGGCCAGGTGGACTCTGTCCTCACGGGGAAGGGAGGATTCAGATGGGTGGATGTCAGGAGATCGTGCAAGCAGCTGTGTGTTGTTTTTGAGTGTTTGGATGGATTGGTGAGTGATATGAGTATGGATATGTTTCTGGAGACTGGTTTGGGGTGGGCTGGGTGTAAGAGATGGAAGGAAGGAAGCTATGGGGGCCAAACCGTCACAAAATCCCCCCGCCCCCCACCAAGGGAGCGAGAGTCCCTGGGAACAGCTTCAGTCACCCGGGCAATATCACAGTCATCAGTCAAGCATGCTATTGGCCTACTCGGTTACTTGGAAGCATATGCAAAGATGACATGAGGGTTGATAGAACCACCATGCCAACTAGCAACTTTAAGAGCCTGATGTTTATGAAGGCCAACTAGCATCACGTTGAAGCGATGGAGAAGATCCTACCAAATTAAATGGATTTTTTTCTCTATAGGTTAATACATTTTTTGCAGTAAGTCAGTGTATGGTATTATTTGTGTACATACTTGAAAATCATCTGATATTGTCGTGGCATCCTATACCTCATTGAAAAGCTATCTATATAATCTATAACAAAAAAATTTCAGCTCTCTAAATCTGTTTAAGGGTCTTATAAGATTAGAGGAAAAACTAAGCTAAAATCATATTACTGTATAAAAGTTAGCTATTAGTATTTTCTTCCATTATTATTATTACAATTATTATTATTATTTTTTATTTTCTTTGCTGTTTAGTGATAGTTTCAGCAAATTCAAGGACAGGTATATTAGTTAGCAGTGCCTATTAATGAGTGGTAGTGGTAGCATGCTTGTGCTTGAGATTATAATTATAATAATGGTGTTGGTGAGTGTTATTGATTATGAGGAGTGGTTCTATATGATGTTTAATCCACCCAGGCAGTGAAGATGATAATACAGTCAACAAATGATGATTCCTTCCTTCCTGTGGCACACACCTGTATCTCCCAGCTGGACTTGCCTGTGTACAGTACCAAGGAGAAGTTGAGATACAAGCTTCTTCAGGCCATCCAGCAGAGTGAAGGCTTTGGATTGGTATAGTGCGAGATGCTTGCTATAATATATTGAATTGGTGTGAGACTGAAAACATTTTGTTTGTGGTTTCCAAGGAATTTTGTTTTTAGTGATAAAGAGAGTATATTAATATCTATTTGAAACCATTTATAAGCATGTTTTAAAGGTAATTTTCAGATCAGTAGCAAAAATATACTCTAGTAATATATACTGTAGATTAAGGTAATGGCCAACTAAATTAGGGTACATATCATGAAGTTGTGAGTTTCCATGAACACTATCAAACAGGAGATACTGTACATTGTAAGATGTTTATGTACTGAATGAGGAGTGTTTCTATTTTATTGCAGCCGTACATTGAGTTCCAAAATTAGTGTCAATCTCTACATTTAACCGTTTTAACATTCAGGAAATTTGACACTATAGGCACAATTAGTAACAAGCAACACAATATACAGTAAAACCTAGACTGTCCGTCCACATAAGGGGTAAAGAGGCCAACGGATAATACAGTACAGCCACAATCAAATATCCACCGACACTTTCCTTAAATCGTAGTAAATATCTTGGTAATAAAAAACAACACATACATGATTTTGCAGCACCTCATAATATCAATTGAGGGGGTTGAGTTGACACAAGGTGTTGTATGATAATATTTAGACATGATAATGATTTACTGTATTTGCATGATGGAAGGAGAGTGTTCGTGGTTATTTGATTGTGGCTGTACATGAGGTCAGTCAGCAATAAATAAAATCTTCAAGAGTAAAGCATACCTTTTTTAAATTATCTATTTCTGACTGACCTTATTTCGTCCTTTTCATCAGTTTTATTCATATACCATTCTTAGGATTTGCCCTCAAAGATAAAAATAAAATGATTCAGCATAGAAACCATTTCTTTACAAGCATTATGGTGGTGAGTCACAGACCACTACTGCCATAACTAGTCACTCAGGTATCAGTGGTTCATTGAGAGTTCAAAATTATTTTCCCATTACATACACAAGTTATATGCAATGGAAGTACAATACTGTATTTGTGAATCATGTGTAAAGATAGGCACTTGAATGATAACCCGATGACTGATACAGTAATGATTAAAGGTAACTTTTCTATCTGGATATTGTCTGAAGTTAGCTTCCATTTGTCATGATCTGACTAGTTAGCTTCTGGTAACTGTATTTTAGTTCGATAATGCTTAGCTTGATAAAAGATACTTCATTATTCGAGGTATTGGTTACAAGGGTTTCAAAACCATCTTTTTTAAAATTTAATCAACACTTAAAATATTTTTGCTGTCAAAAATTGTACAGTAGGTTCCCTTATTAGCTTTATTGAGTGTGTTCTCAATGAGCGATTCACCTTATGAGCGACGATTCCCAAATCAGCACCTTATATTATCTTATGCGCAATAATTTCCACAAAAGGCGTTTTTGTGGCCAAGAGTGGCTCAAATCCGCAGCCGTTCCCTGAAGAGAAGTCTAAATCATGTTTCCGCGTGACACTAGTCGCTCACTTTGTCCCCCAAACCAAACCCACTCTACAAGCCTACAACCAGCTGCCCCCCCCTAGATACTCTCACAGATACCACACAATACACACGTATACGTCACACACACACCCTGACCCTCACACGTACACTCCTCCACACACACACACACACACACTGTCACTCAATAAATATACTGTATCACCTTAATGATCATTACATAGTCAACAGGCATTAATTCCAAATAACAAACAAATCAAACACCCCCCCCAGCTGGCTGCTCCCTCTCCCTGTTGCCACCAACCCTACACCCTACCAACCAACACCTGCCTTCACTATGCCAAAGTGGGGGAGGGTTATGGTGGTTGGAGTATGGGGTAGTCTAAGCTTCGCCCAGCAGCCCACGTGATTGTGATGTTATTTCGGGGGATAGTTTTTTCAACAACACCCATATCTTCTTCCTTTTTCTCTCTTTGTGTTGTTGATTGCTTATTTCTAGTTCTCGCTTATGTTTTCTCTTATTTTCCACATATTATATAATATATACAGTATTTGATCTTTTCCATCTCTTCTTGGCTGTCAATTTCAAATAAAACACTTCTTAGGCTAGAGTCAGTGTTACTACAGTCAATCCTTATTTCTAGCCCAGGCTTTTCCAGTGTTACCAAAGTCATGGCTGTATATAGCCCATACAGGCTATTATGTGGACTGAGGTTATGATTGTGTTTCTACTCTCGACTGGCTAACAGCTAAGTTGTGCAATAACCCAGCAATAATTTTGATGGAGCGGTATCTTGCTATCTTCATTACGTGTTCAGTTGTGGCTGCCCTTGATTTTGAAGGGTTTATGGATGAATTGAATGAGGTCAACATTAAATGCAGTGCTAGTGGAAGTGGTGGTGCAGCTTTTAGCACTTCCAGGACTTTGCCATGATTAAGTTAACCAACAATGTATGAGATCAACAGCAACATTACCAGGGTGTGTCATCATCAGTGGCTGGTTTGGGTAATGAGTTTTCATCATCATCATCAATACCCCTTTTCCCTTTCTTTAAGGGGTGAGGAGGTTCTAGTGTCAGGGGTAGAAAAGGGAAGCAGAAATACAGAAAGTAAGGACACTGCAGTACCCAGTGACATGGGTCACACACAAAGCACTCCCCCTTTCAAGTCTCAAAAATTCTCAGCTCCCCCCCCCCTCCCCACAAGGTCTTGCATTCACAACGTACACTCGTGATACGTAATCCCTGACCAGAGACGAACGGCAGGCACCACACATACTCTGCATTCGAACCCAGCCTCTATAGGTGTACTGGGTGGGGAAATGAGAAATACCAGGCGATTCGAAACTTTCTGCAACTCGCACCATTCTGATCAGAAATTATGTATCACGAGTGTACAGCTCCGGACAGATCAAGGGTCCACACTCCACACCCCATCTAACAGCGACTTGGTTTGGGCCTCGTCGGACCCCGCCAGACCAAGTGCCAGTGAGGCAGTCACTCCCTTTCAATTCTTCATCCGTACCTCCTTTCCCTCTATCTCCTTTGTATTTGCTGTCCCATCTCTCTATCATCTCCCTCGTCTTAGAGGACCTTCCAGGCCTAGGGTGGTGGTGTTTCATCCTCAAATATAATATTTTACTAAATGATACACGCAAGTCATCCCTTAAAGTAGTTTTGGTATGACAGAAAATGGTGCTCTTTGAGGACAAATTATATTGTATTCCTACAGGAGGGAGGACCCCAATCTCCTGCCCTACACCATTACCCTCTAAATGCACTTTCTCAATATAGTATCAAATTCAAATTCAATTTCTGTGATCCTTAGGGAGCATTTTGTTCGTTTAAGCTTTCCACTATTCGTTTCTCCTGGTCAGTGTCACTCAGTGAGCTGTCTGGTGACGATGGGCCACTGCGAAACATACCGCAGAGTCTTTGTTGATCGGATCCTATATATAAAAAAAAAGTCTGGGTAAAGGTACAGAAGTGGACCTTACTGTATAATAGATATTTTACTGTCATTACCCACTATTTCGGACCATTCTAAGACACTTTTCTTCTATGGTTTTTCTTCCTCAAATGCCCCGTTTCCAAGATAGGGCATATTCAAATGGGGCATTTTGAAATTAGCCTGACCTTACCTGACCTGACCTAACCTAACCTAACCTAGACCGCATCAGACTACCGGGACCTAACCTGGGCAAACTACCGGGAAATAATCGTGATAAAGTACAATAAATGACAGGGGTAAAATACTGGGACCCAGCCGGATCTGGCAACACTGCTGAATTAAGGTCCACTTCTGCTGTACTAATACCAAAGTCTGTTCCAACGATCGGTGCATCTGGTTCCTCGCCTCCCTCACTATTGTCTTCAAGTTCCAAGTCCAAAACGTCCTACCCATGTAGTTTGTTCTCAGATATAGCCTACTAGTTCGAGCCTTATCTGGGCAATCTTAATTTGTTACTCCTAATGGAAATCACGTCCTCTATGACGTAGTAGATATTTCAGTGTATTCTTTATGAACCTTGATTTTCAGGTAAGTCTTATATAAACTAAGACAGATATCATTCACATGCATACGTACTTAAATTGCCAGCATGCCGAGCACTGGAAGATAGGCTTTCAATGCTCCGACTGTCAGACCACCAGTCACACCACCCGTCCAGCAGGCCTAGCCTATATCAGATTGCGTCAGTCTTCATTCTTTCTTCCCATTTTCCATCAATCTAACATAACGATCCACAAATATCTATAATGAATGCTCGTTGGCCCAGTCAGGAGGCACTTCAATATATGCTTGGGTGTCAGGATAAATGATAAAGAGCGATAAAGGGAGAGTAAGGTCATCAACGCTAGTGACTGCCCAACCCTCTCCTCCGGTACGTAGTAACGTAGGATAAGACAGGGGTGGTGGGGCTGGTGCTGGTACCAACTGTGTGTTTGCCAGTGCCACTGCCATTAAGTGTGATTACGAGTTAGTTGTTGTGTGGACGTTGGAGTGATCACTTACACCTACGCAATCATTGAAAGTTTCTCATGTTTACGCTAACTTGGTGATCATTACAACTTGATTTACCCGCTTCAGAGAAAGATACGGTATAGGTATGTGTGACGGGAATAAATTTCCTTAACTAATGTTTGTTATAACTTGGTAGTTTGGATTTAATTCCAAGCAACTACAGGATGGGTTTGTCGGGTGTTTTGGGTTGTTTGGGGATAAGTATGGGAAGTTTATATTGAAAATGTTAAAGTGGATAAAGTGCTAGAACTAACCCTATTACGTAGTTATTACCGGTATTCATCTATACCTCATTCATTTTAGTTAGGCCACTAGCGAGCTTTGAAATCTTGGCCAGGTACTTACAAGCGAATTGACCATCGTAAGTTCGTAACGTAACAACATGACGGGCTCTAGGCGTCGCGTCACAGAATCGTCAGTGGTTGGACTGTTGACGCAGGATCAATTACCTAGTAGGCTACAGCACAGGTATTGTTGTAGAGGACCAATAGAGGTGAGATTGGTGGAAATTATCACCGACCATGAGTGGCAATATTGGTGCCATCCATTTTATTATATATTTTACAATATGCCTAGACAAGGACTGAGCTGAGTACAGGTTAAAAATGTTTTGAATGATTTCATGCTGGGAGGATAAACTAACAAAATTATTAGTTAATAATATTCGATGAAGTGGTAGTTGGTGGAATAGGTGATTGAAGGACCAATGACTTTTTTTTTTTTTTTTTTTTTAGGCTTTGGTGCCCAGATCCCTCTTTCCCCCTCTGCAACATGGGGCTGTATGCAAGAACATTCATGGTGCATACGATAGCGTGGTACCGGTACGACGGCTCCATAGTTTTTCTATGGAGCCATCGTACCGGTACCACGCCATCGTATGCACCATGAATTTTCTTGAATACGGCCCAAGGGACAACATCGTGATAGACCTCATCATCATTATATAGCACATTGGGTTTGATTTGGAATGAGGCCATATTTTTCTTGTGCTATCTTTATACAATACCTGTCGCTTTAGGCTTAGAGCAGTGGTTCTCAAACTGCCTGGGTGCCGCGGTACCCTGGGGTGCCACGGACAGCGCCTAGGGGTGCCACAAGATTGTCATGAATTTTGTCTTGGCTAGATCGTCTCAAGGTACATTTGTAAAACAGTGTTTGTAGCAGTCTGCCTATAATTAATTGTCGGTGTAGGAAGGTACTCGCTCTAATATTTTTCTAAAATATAGGTAGATATTTCCTTTTGCACACTTGTAATAATAATAATAATAATTAAAATAATTTAAACATGTACAATTGTATATCAAATGTTAATTCATGTGAGGAGGGGTGATGGTGAAAAAGGGGTGCCACAGAAAGGATTATATAAATTCAGGGTGCCATCACTGAAAAAAGATTGAGAACCACTGGGCCTTAGAGTATGCTTATCTTTCTTGCCCTATCACATGGAGTTGATGTTCTCTCATGATGACTCTTTTATCTTTATACTCTCCCCTATCAGATAAAGGATTTGTATATTTTTCTTGTGATGTATTTACAGTAAGGGTCTCTAAGGTTACAATCCTCCTATTTTCAAACTCCTTAATTGCCCTCCGTGCTAGGCTACAGTTGGCTGCCCAAACCACTTATCTTTTGTGAGTAAATTATCTGGCAATAGCGTGAGTAAAATATTAGGCCTCCGCATGGGATTAGCCTACCATGCTGAAGGAGTTTCAAAGTCCTGTGTAGTTGATGGCATATATCTACATACTGCTATAAGTCTTATAACATAATAATATATTATGATCAGGAGCAGAGATGCATATGGTTGGGTAGATGTTAAGTAATTTCTTAAGTTGGGTCACCTTCTTTTCTCGGGCGCCATATGACCTCGCTGTTGCGGCGTCTAATATCAATCAATCGATCAATTCTTAAGTAGGTGTACTGAGTAATAAATAAAGCTGAAAATGTAACATCCTATTGGTTTGAATATCATAATTGTCAAAAGAAGACTTGAGGATTGAAGATTGCAAAATATGAAAGGTTGAAGAAAGTTGTCATGGATACTAAAGTTGTGAGGGAAATGTATCATTGTTTTGACCATATTGCTCTCTTGGCAAAAATGAGGCTGTTTATCAAGTGGGAGGTAGATGTACGAGTAATGGGAGGAATGAAAACAGGAGGGAAATGGTGTATGAAGACTGAATTGATCGGGTTATATGTAAGAATGTGGTAAGAATATGGGCGAGAAAAGAGTGGATGAGTTGTAGACAAGGGTGTGGATGGGTGAGGGAATGGAAGTACCATAAAGGCCAGTTAACACATGCGCGAATAAGCTCCCGATAAATATGTCAAGAATCTGTGTTAAAGAATTTACTAATTAAGTGAGCTCTTTGTGCTTACTTCTAAATTAGTTTTCGTCAAAATGTACATAAATTAGTAATAAGACATTCCAGAGTTTAGTTTTCATCAAGTACAACAAAAACCTCAAGCCTTAATTTCCATGTCCATGTCTAGAGAATAAAATACTGCGTTTCCACATACGGCACACAGAAAATTTGCTTAACTCAAATAGTTAATTTACTGAAGTTGTGCAAGTGATTATAGTTTAGTTCAAGTTTTACCCATTAAGTTTTTTACATACCGGTAATATTGATATATTGCAGGCTACAGCATAGGCTTATACAATTAATGGATACATTTTTGTCTAAATAGTCATTAAAGGTTTTGAAAATTTATGTTTTTCAACAAAAAGAAGTTGAAATAAAGAATACTGAATTTTGAGTTACTAAGTTGGTTATAATCCATACATATTCCTCTTCTTGTAATCATGATTGTAATCACGATAACATTATCTTGTAATCGTAATCGATTACATCCTTTTTTGTTGTAATCGTAATCGATTACATTTTTTTTTTTTTTTTTTTATCGTAATCGTTAAAATTGCATGTAACCATAATCGCAATCTAATACATTTTGCAAGTAATCGCCCCATGTCTACCTGCGACTTATTTTTATTCGGGTTGCACCACGAAAAGTTGAGAGGGGCGCCAACTTTTCGTGGCGCGACCCGAACTGCCGGCGAACTACTCGAATCACCACCGAACTACACAAATAAAGACCCGAATAAGCTTCTTCTTTTTTTTTCCAAAATTTACGTTAATCGTGATGGCGTCGGGAGCTTATTTGCACATGTGTAAACTGGGCTTAAATGATGATCATTACTATATTGAAAAATTAAGAGATTAGTGACAACAGCAGAATTAAGTGGTTTGGTGTAAGAATGGGAATGCATAGTGCTCAAATGAGATAAAGGATGAAGTAGGGAAGAAAAAGGTGAAATAAAAGAAGAGAGGGTAGCGAAGGAGAGCAGTAAGTGTGTAGACGATAAGTTAGGTAGGAAACAGAATGAAAACTTTATAAAAATGATCTCTTTCGAAGAGATGTGAGGAAACAGTAACTAAGTGAGAACAAGATTGTAAATGGGGTTCAGAAGAGTGGACAGGGTCACAGGAGGGTGATGCAATGGGGATGGAAGCAGTTGTTGGCTTGGTTTATTGAGGGAAATAGGAACGGAAGAAGTTATGAAAGCTATAGGAAGGGCAAACACCAGATATGGTACTGTGTAGAAACTGTAGACAAAGTAACGGCTGAAATGCTGATGTTCAGAGGAGATGCAGTAATGGAATGGATGTTACTATGAGAATATGAAGATGGTGTTTTGGAGCAAGAATGAGGGACTTAAATGCATGGCAATGAGATTATGAAGAAGGTATATGGGAGCAAGAATGAAAGAGAGACAAGAAAGTGACAATTACTTTAAACTTCCACCCCAAGGGCAACAGTATACAGAAATAATATCAAGCTAGATAATTTTGATTTATGATAATATACCAATATTATATGTCTTTTATATTAGGATGACGTGGCAAGTGGAGATGGTAGAGTGGAGCAGCAGTTTGGTTACTTACACCTTTCTTACACTGCTGACAGTCATGTTGGCTAACTGGTTCTACAAGAGACGACAGAAGGTTGGTTCAGACAGTTATGAAATATGGTAAACAAACAGTTTAGAGAAAATATTTATCAATCTGGGACGAAAGTATATTGACATTTCACCTATACAAGCATCCATCTGCTTTGCATAGTTTAGCATTCAGATGTCTGTGCTGTATAGAAGGAAGGATTTAGGAAGACCTGCCAGTAACTGAATGTTCTTTTCAAGTGACTAGAAGACTAATTGACTAGTGTGCAGTAATTGGTTATATCACAGCTACATTATATTTGTCAACTTATCAAATTGTATCTAATACAATGTATCTGAACTCATACTATAAAAGCAGAATTGAAGAAATTTTTTCCTGCTAACTGGAATTTATGATGTGGTTACTTTCCAGGTCCTTTTGATTGAGCAAATACCTGGACCCAAGGCACTGCCCATCCTTGGAAATGCTCTGGAGCTCAATTTGGATCCAAGAGGTCAGTCATCTCAAAACTTACCTGCTTCATACTCTTTTCTGAGTTAGTGTATTCTATACAGAATGGTGTGTATGAAATAAGCCCCAGACATCTTGTTAGGTGCCAGAGTAGCTAATTAATCACTCTTGCACTGTCAGTAGTGATGACCCTGTATGCTCTTTGGGATCTTCTTCCAAAGGGATACATTGCTAGAGTAGAAGTTAGCATTCATGATGTTGAATACAATACAGTAATTCTAGAATTACTGCATCAGGCGAGACTTCTGTAACAAGGTGATGAGGGAGTGAAGAACCCTCTATATCTAACCTTGTCTGGTGCAATCTTTTGATTACACATGTTGCCATCTTAAAAAATCTCAAATAAGGATAGCAAAGTCAAACTTAATCTTCTTTGGGAACGTTGACGATATTTTCCTGATATTATAGTACAGTACAGTACAACTTGTCCACATCTTTCTTGATCTTTGTAGTTTGTCAGTCTATCTCTGTGACAGACATTACCAGTAAATGAAAAGAAGTGACTGATGGCAAGTTGGCTGAGTGGCAACACTGATCACAGGATTTTGTGTAGTGGCACCAGTCTTCATCCAGGGAAGGTTAAGGAACTCTTACTGTCACCTAAACATCTACAAAGTTTTGCTTATGGCTTTTTTTTTTTTTTCATGAAGATTTTCACAGTACAGTATATGAAATGCTTGGAAAATGAAACAGTCAACAATTATATTGTTTTTATTGTAATGTGATGCATCTGATTACAAATCTTGCATCAACAAACAAAGGAAACTAAATATTTGTCCCTGATGGCATGTAAAAAATATGACAAACGCGTCCATATTGGAACCTCTGCTGTTTAAAATAGAAAAGATTCATCAGGAAAGGAGAAGAGTCCATGTTATCCAAGTAATAACTAACTCTGCTGCCTCCCTTTATTGTCTTGGTCTCACCTTATAATCTTTGGTCACAATTATCCTAGTCTGCATCTGTTAGTTTTTTTAACACTCTTTAGAATTTCCCACCAATGTCTGTATATCATAAACGTCCTTGATGAGGATGATGTTACTCTTTATTGCTGTATTTCTCTTAATGTGTTGACTGCCAAAACATTTCTGCTTCTCACGTAGGAAGCTAGTTCAGATCTCATTTCTAAATGCACATGGAAATTTTGATATGGTAGCATCTATAATAACTCTCCAGGTAGCCTACAGTTTACTCATTAGATAACATAATCCCTCTACTCCTCTTTCTCTTGTACCGTAATGTGATTTAATAGTGCCCAGGGTTTAGCTTCATAAAGTGTTCTTATGTTGGATTGCTTTTTTATGCATAGTAGAGGGAAGTATAGGTAGCAGTACCACCAAGGGCAGATGTCAAATGCTCAACCTCAGATAACTAATGCATGTTCTTCCCTTTGGAGTTTGTGCTGGCTGGTAAGAGCTAGTGCTGCCTTGCTCTGTGGATGGCAAGTGTATACCCTCAGATGGCAATTGCTTGTTATTAACTTTAGGTTCTAAGGTAGACAGCAAGTGCTTGTACTGTATTCCCTGCACAGTTGACTTCTTGGTTGTGAAACCAAACTGCCTAGGTCTCAGTATCATCAGCAGATGGTCCTAAACAAGTGCCGACAACAGAGTTTGGGATGCTGAGTAGAATTATTCCACAGTATTGTAGTTGCTCAGTAGAGTTATTCCACAGTACTGTAGTTGCTCAGTAGAGTTTATAACAGTTTAGTTAGTTATGCTTATCAACCATAATCACACATCTTATCAGACTGGTACTTTATCAGAGCCACCCGAACCTCTCATACAGATTTAGTTAATGTGTGTTAGACATAGTGTAACGGTTCAGGCCGTGACCTTCCTCAGGAGCTCGGGGCTGTTCGGCCAGACAGCTTGAGGAACTTCAACAACAACAACAACAACTAACCTGCCATAAGTGGCTGAGCTGATAATAAATCCCTAATCATGTGGGATCTGAGTTATCACCATCAAAACCTGCCCCATGATTCTTAAACACATTCACCACAATGTTGTTTGACATGAAAGCTTGGTACTGCACAGTATATCTCTGATTTGGATGAATACAATTAATAATAGTTCCAATTTTCTTTGTGAGCCAGAGGGTAGGCAACTGTTATTCACTCACAATTCATATTGGTATGCAACAAAACAGGCCTTGTCAAACCTTTAAATATTTTGACACAGATTTGACGAGATCTGCCCACATGGATTAAAAATTCACGTGAGGTGTACTGCAACCAGAGGCTCTTTTTTTTATTTTCTTTCTTTATTTTTTTCCACTGCTGTGTGGACCGCCAGCACACGGGGGTGTATTATCTCTTTGCATGCAGCAGTCTAAACTGCTGCATGGTCCCTTATGGTCCCTTCAGGGCTAGTCTCATGGAAGGTGTGGCCCCACTTGTAGCTCTTGTGGTAACGTGGACTTGGGCCCACAGCACTGGCTGTGGGATCAAAGACCTTACCCCCCCCCCCCCAATCTCCCTGGTGGTCGGAGGCCCCCAGATTCCCTCGTCCAGTAAGCTCTGGTCCCATTTCCCTGGGATGTGCTTTGGTAGCCCAGGCACATAGGGCCAGCCCCTCCTTTATTTTAATTTGTTTTTTTTCACTGCAACCAGAGTGTACCAGGGGTCTGTGGGGCAAGAGGCCATTCTGCCCCAGGAGAATGTCAACAACAACAATAAAATTGTTAGACGAAGCTAAAATACAAATATATATTGGTTTGCAACTGTAACTAGGTACCACACTCTATAAACTTGAAAGGATGTTCATTATATCTTCTAAGTTGAAGTAAGCTGACCTTACACTGGCTTACAGTTTACTGGGGTTGTTACAACAAATTTGGGAGGTTGGCAGATACTCTGGTGTTATGCTAAGAGACTTTTTTTTTCATGCAGGATACTGTCAGTTATTCAAGCCTATTATGCCAAACTTCCAAAGGTATACTCTAAAGTCTAAACTAACCTTCCCACAGAACTTTTCAAGAAAATAAATTCATTCTGTGACTTCGGTGGTGTGGCAAGAGTCTGGCTGGGTCAAGCACCATACTGCCTGGTGACACATGCCAAAGCAGTCGAGGTAAACTTAGCTGGTGTCATTACCAGAATTTTCCTTATGCCCTTGGCTTTTGAAGTGCAGTAGAATTAGATAATATTTAATTAAAACACTTTATGAGAATTGTACCATATATTCTGTATTGTACCATATTTTGAAGGGAGTAGTAGCTCGCCATTTTGTCTAAAATATATTACAGTACAGTACATTACTCTCTTAACCTCAACTTGAAATTATTGTACTGTACTGCAATATAACTAAGCATGGTGTAGCTCACTCCAGCCTTTGTTGTCGAGTCTTAAACATAGTCTGCAGCCTTACTTGACAAAGGTCATATTCAACTGAATGTCGCATAATCAAATCTAGTTGCATCTAACCTAGTTTATTTGTACATTTTTCAAGATAATGCACATAATTGTACTGTTCCTGCCAAATAAATTCCTATAGTACATCTGCACTTATGTAGTGGAAAGAAATTAAGCCACTGTAACAATCACCTTACGAGAAAAGTCATGGGCTTGGATGATGACTGACTGGCATCTCTAGAACCATTGTACCTGTTGTCATCTTCTAGCCCATAATTTTTCTGGCACACAACTTCGTGGTAAAAATTGTATATATTTGTGGTGCAGGTGATCCTGAGCAGCAACAAACACCTGGACAAGAGTCGAGACTACACCTTCCTCCATCCCTGGCTTGGCACTGGCTTACTCACATCAACTGGTGTGTTATTGGTAGATATCTGCAACTTTAAATATATATTGTGTGCATTGAGAACTTTATGCAAGAAAATTCAAGAACTAGATAATGATGATTGGTATTGCATGCATTATACATCATTGATCATTATAAAGTCATTGTCATAACCTTGGTACGTACACTTGGACACATGAATGGGTGGTACAGCCCAAGAAAAAGATGGTCAATTTCTCCCAATATCAAGTTCCTTATTAGTGCCAAATAGGAGACATCAGGGGCAGAAGTCAGTATTGAGGATGGTAATAAAAAGCAAGTACCTGATAATAGACACTGGTTACTCAAATGGGACAAGTATCTTTCACCTGGGCTGTACCACCCATTCATGTGTCCAACTGTACAGTCTCATCCACTATCACGTTCATCACTCCAGCGTTGTCAATGTGTGTAACCCCAAGGAGGCTATAATAATAAGAGAGAGGTGTTTGCATGTGGAGCGGGAGGAAATTACTAGTTGGCATCTTATGAGACTCGTCCCCTAAGCCCCGCCTGCATTATTTCGAACTGTATATTAACTCGGCACCATACCCCTCGCCAGCCAATCAAGAGCCAGCAGATACGTCAGCCAGAGCTAGCCAGTCTAACAAATCTATGAAATCAATATATTCTTGCCTTATACTTCTACAACAGTGTGTTTTTTTTTTTTTTATTGCCAAAGAACCAACCAGACCTAACCTAACTTACCTAACCCTAGCATATTCTAGCCTAACCCTAGCATATTCTAGCCTAACCCTAGCATAGTCCAGCCTAACCCTAGTATAATCCAACCTAACCCTAGCATAATCCAGCCTAACCCTAGCATAATCCAACCTAACCCTAACATAATCCAACCTAACCCTAACATAATCCAACCTAACCCTAACATAATCCAACCTAACCCTAGCATAATCCAACCTAACCCTAACATAATTCAACCTAACCTGGGCCCACTACGTCATAGTGTAATGTAAGTAATAAAATTGTTTATTTACATTTGATAACGCCTCCGTATTAAAGAGAAACCTGAATGGTGAGTGGTAGTATTTTTATGTTGCCTTGAGTTACCCTGAGTCTACATTGAAAGTGAGGGGAAGGGTGACATCCTCCAGTAATGTAAACTTGAACTACATAACCTACATGACCTTGTTGGGATGCATTTCTTTTCATTACCGTACCTTATGTAAATGAGTTGTGTGTAGACTACTCGTAAAAGTGAAACCATTATATGAAGAACAACAGGAGAAAGATTAATTCTTTTATTATTACTTTTATTAACTTTGACTCATATGAAATTTTTTTAACTGTAATCTACCTCTGTAATTATTGTACATACAGCTGTGACTTTACACATCAAAATGGAATTAACTTTATCTCCCTTACAGGCAGCAAATGGCACTCCCGTAGGAAGATGTTGACCCCAGCATTCCACTTCAAGATCCTAGAAGACTTCCTGGAGGTTTTCAATTCTCAGAGCACCAAGATGGTTGAGAAGCTGGCCCAGAGAGCGGATGGTCAACCTTTTGATATCTTCCCCTATATCACCCTCTGCACCCTTGACGTTATCTGTGGTGGGTAGTAGATGTAAAGGGAGTGTGTGTGTAGTGTAGGTGGGTGTAACAGGAGTGTGTGATGAATTGGTTAGTAATAACATAACGAGTACTGTCGGTTTTTTGTTGTGAAAGGAGTGTATGGGGAGTGGGTGTGGTGGGTAGGTGGGTATGAAAGACATATAGGGAGAATGCAAGATGGGGAGCTTACAAAGAAGGTGTAAGAGAGTAAAGTCGAGGACCCCGGTGTCAGAAACAGACCACCGTTCAGATTGATGAACAGGATAGAGGAGTACATGAGGGCGAGAAATGTGAATGGAAGGGGAGGGCTTGATTGAGTGAGGAGGGAGTGCTGGAGCAAGGAAAACTGGAGACACTTTTGTCATGGCCACCCCCTTGGGAGGAGTTCCTGGATGGAAAGAGGCATCATGTAAGTTGGAGGTGTGGCTTATATTAAGATTGAAGCCTTTATCCTATAAAACAAGTTCTTATCACCATGCAGCTTACCTTCAGTAGCGACTTAAAATTGAGTAAAAAAAAATATTACTATCTGTGTTTATACACTGATTGGACTTTCCCAATCCCACAGAGACAGCCATGGGAGTGAACATCAAAGCTCAGGACAACAGTGAATCAGATTATGTCAAGGCTGTGTACAGGTGGGTGTTGGGTCACAGGAGGAGGGAGGGAGGAAAGGAGGAGTGAGGCAATACAAGCTGGGGATAAGGGGGAATGAGTAAGAAAGTTGGAAGGAGGTATTCTTGCACTCTTCTGTTTACTTTCCCCTTCATCTGAGGGCTTCAATAATATACAGTACTGTAACTCTTCCCTCTCCCCTTTTTTCTTCTACTGTCATTCTACTCCAATTTAAGAATACAAAAATGTGTATTATACTTTAACTGATTTATATAATGCTATTTGGTGAAAAGTATGTATTTTAGAGAATTTGTTCATAATTACCTGTATTGGTAACTCAGGGATACCCATTATAATTATTTCCTCTTTGACACTTTCCTTATTTGTAACTACAGTACTGTATTTGACATAAGAGAATCATACATTCTCTCCATATTCTGGCATGTAATTTCAAGCTCTTTTAATCTACAACAATGAAAATATGACTTGGAATTGTGGTTGGGTAACATGGTTGGGGAACTGCAGTCTTTAGGGTTAACGAGCCAAGTAGCAAGCTTATTAAGATACTAATGTCAGAGCATACAGAGTGGTGGGTGATACATTTTCGGATTTATTTAAACTATGTGTGTGTGTGTGTGTGTGTTGAGGTTTAGTGAATTAGGAGTAATGAGAATATAATAGTGTTACTGAATTTGTGTGATAACCTCAGAATCGGAGCTTTGGTACAGCAGCGTCAAGCACGACCATGGCTGCAGCCTGACCTGCTCTACCGTCTCATTGGGTCATCCAAGGAGCATGATGCCTGCTTAAAGATCCTCCATGACTTTTCAAATGGCACAATCCACTCCCGTCGTATCGAGTTCCAAAAGGAGAAGAGAAACAAACTGGCCAAGCAGATGGATGATGTGGTCATTGGTAAGTGAATTAGTGGGTGCCCAATCTTACTTTGGTAGAGACAAAAATAGTCCTGAAAGTAGCTATAAAGAACTACAGCTAACTAATTGGGTGTGTGGGTGGGATGGAGGGTAGAAAACAAAGTTACTGATCAGTGAGCAAATAGGTGGGTGACAAGGTTATATGGATTGTTGGGTCAGTAAATGGGAGAAAAATTAAGTTGATGGCAGTTGTGAGTGTAATATTGTATGTTATGGATTAATGAAGGGATTGGAACTGAGTGTTATGGCTGTTAGGGGAGAAAATGGACCTTTCTGGCAAATATCTAGAGGTGAGGATCAAGATGCAAATTCAGAGAGTGAAGAGGATGGAGAGAGGCAGGAAATGACATTAAACGATCGTAGCTGAAAAATTGCTGGATGAAAAGAAGTGGGAAAAATTGAGGAGAGAAATGGGAAAGATATTATAAAGGAATAACCTGGAATGGTCAAGGTAAGTGAAGAATGTGTGAAAGGCTTTCATTATAGAAATATCAACATAATTAGATATACTATAGATAATAGATGCATTCATAAGGGTTTATCAGGTTCTTCTCGCACTTGACCCTTCCATTGCAAAACCAGGCAAGAAGAGACGACTAGCATTCCTGGACTTGCTGCTGGAGTATTCTGAGGAAGGGAGGGGCCTGAGTGATGAAGACATCAGGGAGGAGGTTGACACTTTCATGTTTGAGGGACACGACACCACGGCTGCTGCTATCAATTGGTCTCTTTATCTCCTGGGCTGCCATCCCGAGATTCAAGTACAGTAAACCTTCATTTCACACACACATAGGGTCACTTAGATGTCCTGAGTATTTGTATACCTCTCTCAGTATATCTGGGGAGGAATTCCACTTACCATTCTACTTATCATTGCCCCAAGGCACGAGTGCATGAGGAACTGGACATGATATTCAGCTCCCCAGACCAACCAGTGACAATGGCAGAGCTACGAGAGATGAAGCTGACAGAGAACTGCATCAAAGAAGCTCTGCGACTCTTTCCATCCGTCCCCTTCTTGGCACGTGAACTGCAGGAGGAGGCTGTTTTAGGTGAGGCATGGAGGAATGGATAGAGGAAGGTAGTTATGAAATACGCTATGCAGAAATGCAAACATGCGGGTTGAAAGGAAGGGAGTCATTGGTTAGGCAGAAAGCCTTTTTAGTTTTTATTAAGGCCCTTGTACTCAAAGTACTTAACTTGTAGATGTAGTTGCAAACTTTCAATACAAATGAAATATCCCATCAGTATGTAGAAAGAACAGCAACGAGAGATAAGGCTGAGCTACAGGTTGTGTCAAAGAGTATTTACTGTCAGAAAAGATTGCAACTCAACAGCAGGTGATAATGAATGCCTAATGTGTCAAACACTTTTTATTATTGTTAAATAGACTCCTACAATAATGGACTTCATGGAAAGATTTAACGTCCCGTGAAATACTTGATCACCTCTATATTTATCTCTACTGGTATGTACAGCCATGGATAATAATCGTGGACCAAGAGCAGTGGAAGACAAAACTGCTCCTGGTCCACAATTAGCAGCCATGAACATTGAACATTTCCCATCCACTTACATTCCTTTTTATCTTGTACAGTACACAGACAGTGAAACAGTTCTTATTTCTTCCCCATAAAATTGTTAGAAGGGCTTCAAAAGAAAGAAAACCAGTTAAGTTTTGAGGCTGATTACCATTAAACCGTTTTTATGTGTATTTGACTTGAATTAATGTCACACAAATTTGATTTCACGTGTTATAGTTTTTTTTAAGCAAAAGCTTAATTTTGTAGGAAACATAAAGTTTTTAATGAAGACAGTAGGTGAATCAGTAGAATAACACTATAATTAATATCGATATGAGAAAATGGCACGTACTTCTGTGGACTGAATAGTTGTGTACCAAGGTTAAATGATATTCCTGTAGGATTAGGTTGGATTAGGCACCAACAGCACCAGTGGAACTGACAACCCAAAGAGGGAATGTTGTAAGTAATTAATTAGACAAGCATACAGGTAAATAGTTACCTCCTCCTGTTAACCTTCCCACTTGTATAACCTCTACTGGCCATTTTCTTCTGATACTATCTCCCTGGCAACTTTTTATAATGTGTTACTAATTTTGGACAGTAAATGCAAATCTTTCAACACATGTATCTAAAAACTTCAAATAATATTGCAACCTGGTTTGTGTCAGACAATTATCGCATTCCCGAGGGGACGACTGTGGTGGTGGTGCCATACAAACTGCACCGTGATCCGGACCAGTTTCCTGACCCAGAGAGATTCGATCCTGACCGCTTCCTGCCTGAGAATACTAGCAAGAGGCACCCATATGCTTATGTTCCCTTCAGTGCTGGGCCCAGGAACTGTATTGGTGAGTGGTGATAGTGGTTCGAGGAATGTACAGTGAATAAGTTGTTCAGGTATAACAGTCAACCAAATAATTGCAGATATCTGGTATTTGGTCAGTTGCTTTCTTATTTGGCTGGATAAGTGGATAATAGTTCCTGTGTCTGTTGTTTTGTTTTGCCTTTTACAGATTTATTTTCTATGACAAGAGAGCAAGGTGGAAGGAATAATTTGAGGAACTAATGACTGGTCATGGAGAAAATGTTGCTAATGTTAACATGATTGGGTTTGGTGAAGTTCACCAATCCAATCTTCCCTGTCATCCACACCATCCATGTCCATCTACTCCCTTCCACACCCTTGGTGATACCTCACATTCCTCCTTTCCCCATCCTTTCATATGTGTGTCTCCGTTACTCCTATCACATCCACTCCTCCATTCTTAAAACATTCAATTATCTCTCGCCTCCTTGTCCTATCTACTATACCTTTTACATTTACTGTTACCACTCTCATACACCCACCTTTACCCCCTCCCCTACAGGGAAACCCCTCGCCCACAGCCATATGGCCGCTGATGGCTGGCAAGGCCAATACAGCGCTCATTCCCAGAGGGACACGGGCCTTCAGCATTAAAAAAAGGGTCACAAGTGACGTTAAACGATGTTAAAGAGATGTTAAAAACTTAAAAAGAATATATAAAACTTCTAAAACCTATATGTAGGTGAAGCTAAATCTAATCCCCCACTCCGCCTCCCCGTTTAGCTTCACCTCCTAGTTCATAAAAAAAAAAAAAAAAAAAAAAAAATGGTAAAAAAAGGGAGGTGTTACCCGAGGATGCCACATGGAGGCGGGGTAAGGCTTACCTACCCTTCCTGAGGAGGGGTAGGTCACTGAGGTAATTCCTTTCCCAATACTGACGGTTTAGCTTTACCACAGCAGCATTCACCTCAACCTCATTGGTTACAAAACTGCCACTGCACAAAGCAACCCGGTTTAACTTTGAAAGTCAACGGAATGGCTCCTTTCACTAAGGCCAAGTGAAGGGACGTACATTGTGAATGCAAGACCTTGTGGGGAGGGGGGGGGGGGGAGCTGAGAATTTTTGAGACTTGAAAGGGGGAGTGCTTTGTGTGTGTGACCCATGTCACTGGGTACTGTGTCCTTACTTTCTGTATTTCTGCTTCCCTTTTCTACCCCTGACACTAGAACCTCCTCACCCCTTAAAGAAAGGGAAAATGGGGAATTGATGATGCTAATGATGCATAAAGAGAAAAGTAGTAAAGGTAAGTAAACTTGAGTGTACTATAGTTGGTTATACGTGACAACTTTAGGGGTGAGACCAAGTAGTATTACAGTGATCATTAGTAAATGTTTGTATGATCATTGGTGCACAGGCAGCTTCACTACTGAACATCATAATTGGGAAACACTAACTGATCTGGCTAATCTAAAAGCAATATGTCATACCCGTCATATATGACAAACATATACTGAAGAATAAAAATTTTCCCTGCTGATATTGGATAGTCTTATAAGCTATGTTGATTTGTATGTTAGCTTATAGTATACAGTATGATTAAAGTGTATAATTAAATAATAGCAACATGTAGACAGGGAAATAGCTACTACCGAGTAAGTGATTCTCAGTTACGATTAAGTATAAGTGTATATGACTGTACATCCTCTTATTGGTTTGGTCAGGTCAAAAATTTGCCATGATGGAGGAGAAGATCCTGCTGAGTTCCATCCTCCGCAAGTACCGGGCTGAATCCTGTACCCGCCGCGAAGACCTCAGGCTCCTAGGAGAACTCATCTTACGCCCTGAAAACGGCAACACTGTTAAGCTCTTCCCAAGAAGGTAATACTGGAAAGCTGGCAGCAGAGCTCTAAAATGGCTGAACCAGGCTGATGGAAACTGAGAGTAACATTACTAGAATACTCGTAGAGTGATTAATGTGGCATCTAGTAACATAGATATACATTTATAAATAGTAAAGCTAGTTGTATGAATTTGTGCATACATCCAGTATCAACTTTTGTAGTGGTAAGTAATAATTAGAAGAGACAAAATAAGACTACCTATAAAAAGTCAAATATAAATAGGAAATATTGATACAGATCATAAGTCCTAGAGCTGTAACAGTATATAATAGAATATTAGGCAAATATTTCATGTTGGCAATATCCAAAATAATACATAAAGCATCCATGGGGAAGAAAAAGATGGAAACTGAACTCAGTGGTTAGAACTAATGACCTAGTCACCTAGTGTATACATTTATTATAAGTAGTGAATATCTTTATAAAGCTTGGTAATTCCTGGTTATATAGAAAATAATTATATATATGCTTGTATTTTAGTTTGGACATCTTGTATTAATTATGATGGAATAAAAACAAATTAAGGAATCATTTTGTTATCTCTAGATATAAAAGCATAAGTTGCAAGATTATTTACACCATTAAAATATTTTGCTGGAAAATAGTGAGTTTGACGATGGTCCACTGGGCTTTGTCAGCGGTCCAGATGGTGCAGCTTCTAATACCTTCATTATTATACGTGTATGATCGTGCTGTGAGAAGAGCCAGAATTTCGAGATAGTGTAGAATATTGCCTAGGTACACTTCATACGATCATGAACTGAAAAGGAAATACAAAAATCCTCAACACGAAATTGATAAGTATGTACAATAGTCTATAGCAATGTTGATCTCCTGGATATGCATACCTAAATTTAGCTAGTTTTTGGTCATCTATCCAAAACAATTACTGTATTAATATATGTTGAGATCATAAGACTGTTGTCATATTAGTTTAAAGCTTGGAAAAACAGGAAAGGAAATTTTATATGTAGAGAATAAAACACCAAGTAAAATAGTGTATTATTTTATATTTTATTATAGTGTGTTGTAATATTATAGTGTGTTGTAGTATTATAATGTGTTGTAGTATTATAGTGTGTTGTAATATTATAGTGTGTTGTAGTATTATAGTGTGTTGTAATATTATAGTGTGTTGTAGTATTATAGTGTGTTGTAGTATTATAGTGTTTTGTAGTATTATAGTGTGTTGTAGTATTATATTGTGTTGTAATATTATAGTGTGTTGTAGTATTATAGTGTGTTGTAGTATTATAGTGTGTTGTAGTATTATAGTGTGTTGTAGTATTATAGTGTGTTGTAATATTATAGTGTGTTGTAGTATTATAGTATTGTAGTATTATAGTGTGTTGTAATATTATAGTGTGTTGTAATATTATAGTGTGTTGTAATATTATAGTGTGTTGTAATATTATAGTGTGTTGTAGTATTATAGTGTGTTGTAGTATTATAGTGTGTTGTAGTATTATAATGTGTTGTAGTATTATAGTGTGTTGTAATATTATAGTGTGTTGTAGTATTATAGTAGTTGGTTTTGTATCTCGATGGGCAAATCAAGGATGCAATTGTCAAGAAGAGAGCTAAATGATAGATATAACAAATAAATATTGATGACTTTTGACCATTTTAAGGGCCTGTAGAAGAAAGGGGAATATAAACATTAGATTTTTTTTTTTTTTTTTTTTTTTTTTTTTTGTCACTATACCCATGTTGGCTTGAAGTCGTGATTGGATTTTTACTCGTCATGATACAGTACTTGTGAACAAACCATCTCGAAGTTCATTGGTTCAAAGACTCGATACACGCCTCAGTCCAGTGTTGCAGAGATATGTCCATGTTTTAAGTACAGCCGAGCTCGTAAATTCGCGACCACGTACTTAGATGTTTATGTCATCTGAGCTGGTAACACTGTGTGGGGAAGGTGTCATTGTAAGTGAAAGATTGTATCATGTTCCACCTACTCTGATTCCTCCCCAAATAAATGTTACCAGCTCCAGTGGCATAAACATCTAAGTACGTGGTCGCGAATTTACGAGCTCGGCTGTACATATCAAGTCCACACTGGGAAACTATATAAAGGATGTTTAATTAAGAGTAAACAAGGAAATCTCCGAAGAATATTTCTACCAGATGATGTATGAAGATTGTTATTGTAAGACCATCTCCAAGAATAAATAGGGAAATTCTGAAGTTCAATAAGGACATTTTGCCAAACAGTCGTTGAAGCAGTAAGTTGTTGTGAGCATTAAGGGGGTAATTCGCTTTTGGTACATTGGAGTGTCTTGATTCTTCCAAAGTATACTAGGAAACAGGATCAGAAGAGCAAAAATAATGGTGTTCTGTTGTTGCTTGGAATAGTTTGGAGGATTCTGTTGCTCCAAATTTACCAACACCGAATTTCCTCCTTAATTAATCAAAGCAGAGCTGCCAGAGTAACGTTACGGCAACAGTCTTCTGCACGTGGTGTGAATGGGCCGATTCTACAGTGGCTTTGGTTATGATGCTCCCCAACCACACTTGTCAGTATCCATATCCACAATCATTCGGGTAGTTCCATTATTACCATAGTTTCATAGTGGAGGCATCAAATTCATATAATAATTAACTCATGAGTCATTTACACAGTTCAGTCATTTTCGTTACTAACCAATGACCATGCACTGTGGAATCGGCACTCTGATTCTGACGTTGTGTTTGTAACAACTTGAGTAGGTTTCTAGTTGAAGGTGTGAGAAACTCGCAGAGTACACAGGATATTTATTTGCCGTAGTCTCTAAGTATATGGTACACTCTTAACACACTGGACAATGGGGAGACGAGGGTACGGCGTAGTAGGATAGCGAGCACACGTGGAGAGATGAGTAGTACAGGAGCTGCAGGTGTGGCCGGTGGTGGAGCAGGTGTTGTGGCAGGGGAGTGTGGCCGCTGTGGCGTAGGTGGTCGGCGAGGCAGCAGACAGGCAGAGGTGAGTCCAGGTGCCCAGGGCAGCAGCTGTGCAGCGAGTGACCCAGAGTAGAAGAAAGAAGATTTAGGGCTTTATGTCTATCAACTCATGGTGTTGGTCATTAAGGCAGTCAAGTCTTGTTACATCAACACATCTTCCCCCAGCCTACAAGGTTGCTATCCTTGCTCTTACAGCCGGGTACCTACTTACTGCTATGTGAACAGGGACATAGGGGGCTGGGAAAATTGTCCAACAATTCCACTGACCTGGGAATCGAACCAGGGCGAGTGTGCTAACCATTACACCATCAGCATCCCATCCCAGAGTAGGTCGCCTCCGCTCCTTTTATACCGGTTGGCCGCAAGGTAAGCCTGGATGCGCTGGTGTATGGCCAGCCGTCGACAAGAGAGAGGCAGCAAGCGCACGTTACAGGTGTAGGTGCAGTGCTCGCTGTCTGCTACATGATATTGCGTTCGGCCGTTCGTATGCAGAGTTAATATATTTATGATATGATATGATATTTCTAAACTACAAGCATAAGGACATGTAAGTGGCGAGTAAACATATGTGTTGATTGTGGGAAGAGTTAGGACTAAAAAATATCAAGGCTATGTTAGGTTAGGTTAGGTCAGGTTAGGTTATATTAATTTCAGAAGATAGACCACCTTCTATGGCCTCCAACTCGTTCCTAACTAGTTATGGTTTTCCTCAATCTTTCAGTGTATATTGATGAATTAGGATGACTTATGTGTAGCTCTGCCCGTAGAGTTTGGCACGCGCATGAAATGAATCATACCTCTTGATTATCCAGGAATTAAATTTATTTTTCAAGGTACAGCATTTAACAGTACATTGCTCTTGTACACATATAGTACACACTTACAGATATTATTATTATTATTATTATTATCATTATTATTATTATAAATATAGCCCAAGGACACGTAGTTTTGAGCTCACAGAGGCAACCAATACCATCCTTTAAGTTGGAGAGAAGAAAAATGCTTACAGTCTTTCATATGTCAGTGACACCATGTAAAGTAGCTAAAACATAGGAGATAATGGTAGAAGGATCAGCAAGAACAAGGAAAGAAGGAGTAGTAGAACTGGAAGTGAATGATTGGATTATAATATAGCCCAGACAGTTGTTCTCTCTTACGGGGAATCCTTGCTCTACATTGCACATATATTTTCTGAAAGAACATACCTATGATAAAAGCTGCAGTGTCATTCCTAGTACAGTCATGAATGTTTAAAAACCAATATTTCATAAATACACAAAGAATGTGAAGTAATACAACACAGTCATATTTCTAACAAATTTATGGTCTGAAGGACAGGATGAGACTTTGTCCCAGAAAGCCTGACAGAAGTATGCGTGAGCAGAGCCTTGTTAAAAAGGTTTTGTTATATACACCCAGTGATCATCCCCAGACACTCCTGGACAGCATCGTTGTATTTAGTGACATGAATGAGGATGGAAATGGGCAGTCATCTACTGGAACACATAAGTTGTTTTCAGGGTTGAAGACGAGATCGCCTGAACAAGTAAGTGGTTCAACGGTGTGACCAATGTTGTCGGTAGTGCAAGAATAAAATTCCTTAAGGCACTGAGTTCGACACTTGGCCTCCACTCCAAATTTCTGACAAGTGTACCTGGAAATACATCCGTCTGGATTAACTTTATTGAAACAAGATGAGGGAGTGCTACACGGGACATTGGCTGAGCATTGTACAGAATTGGGGTCAAAGTATTCACCATCTGGGCAAGTTCCAGAATTCATTGGGATGCCCAAATCGGTACACAAATAATACTTGGTGCAGTCTGCAGGATCAAATATTAGAGTGCCCAGCTGAGCTAAGGTGCAGTAAGGGTAGCAGGAGCAGCACTTGCTCTCGTCATGCTGGCATCTAGTGCCGTCATAATATGGAGTGTCAGGTGGACAAGTTACAGTTATAAGGTCATCTTCACCATTACAAATGGTGTAGGTGGAACAGTCAAACTGGTCGCCGTGAGTAGGATATTGATCAGCATTTTCTTGACAGTGATAGTGACAAACAGCCGACATATCAACACATCCATCACACTCATCTCCAGGAACACACTGGTGGGTAGTGTAGTTAAAGTGTTCACCATCAGGACAAGTGAGTGGCATCTCTGGTATTGGTTGTTCGTTGAAACACATGTAGTAGTTGTGGCAGTCCTCTGGGTCGTGAACCAGATCCTGATTTGTGCATCCGGCACAGTTCAGTACACATGGGTCAGTGTTAGTGCAGGTAGAGGTGGTCTGGGCAGCTGTGGTCTGTGGTAGAAATACACTAATATTATATCAGGGTTATATGGGGTGCTGACACCCACACATCTATGTTATGATTTAAACTTGATGCTCATTCACCATATTTTCATAATAATATCCTAGACCAAAAGGAGACAGTGTAGGCTTATGTAACACCAAAATGGGAGAGTGTATATATTTTAACACCAGAGTGAGTTGGTGCATAGCTTCGGGTAAATTTAGGATTAACACTGTCACAAAACAACCCACTAAACACCTTAAACCATAATAAAAAAAACATGCTTTTTTGCTGTTTCCTGTCATAATCCCTGGTCGACAAAAGTTTCCTGAAACATTTTCTATCAAACAGTCCAAGGTATGTGGCTGCTTTTGGATTACACGAAATAGTCTATCACCTAATGCGCGCCAGGGTGTATTAGCCAACTCCAAATGTAGTCACTCTCTGTTTCATTCATCCTTTGTACGTGCTATCATAGTCATCCAAACAAGATATCACCAACTATTGTGTACAAGTGTCTGGTTGCCTCTGCTTGTAATTTCTGTATGCAAGAGTTTTTTTTTTGTGGAATGGTATATAAAGATATGTTGGGTTTGCAAAGTTACCGAGTTTGGTTACATGAAGCCTATTGAAAAGCAAATGGGCAAAGTTGATAGGCTAATATTGTATTTTTACACATTTACTCATATATACATGGAGCCTAATTCAGTAACCAGTGCAAATCAGATTTTCGTGCTTCGAGTATATCAAGGTAAACCCCTAATTTTTGGCTGTTCATTTCCTGTGACACTCATTATAAGTTTAACACAGAGCTACCGGTAACCTCACCACTACACCTACCACCACTAGAACCAGGAGAAGACTCAGTGTAGCTTCCATCATCATCCTCTCGTAAACTGCACCAGACGCGGCTTGTGAGACAGGAATGATTAATTAAGTGTATGGTGTGATGTAGGGTATGAGTGAATAGCGAGGCGGTTAATACACCAGACTCAGAAGCAACCTTACTTTTATACCATGAGTACTTGACCCAATTTCATTCAGTTTATCTTGTTATCGACGTTATCATTTCCTCAGCACTTGTACTCATTCCTGTTGTCCACGTGCATACTTGTCGAAAAGGTTAGGTTTCTTCCCACCCTGTAGATACTATTCTATCGCCTGTAATATTGTTTTCCAGTCCCTGCGGTCCCCTAAACACCCTGGGAACCATTCTTTTTCAAACGTAACTCTAAACTTTGTCCTTTATACATCCTATCTAATTACGTGCTGCTATATATGTGTAACTTGTAGGAGTACGTCCTCTGAGGGCTGAGTTCAATAATAGTAAACAATGCAAGTAGAACAAACAAACAAACAAACATTCCCCTCTCCACGAAAACAATAAACTTTCTCTATCCAACATACATACATACATACATACATACATACATACATACATACATACATACATACATACAGTACATACATACATACATACATATATACATACATACATACATACATACATACATACATACATACATACATACATACATACATACATACATACATACATACATACATACATACATACATACATACAGTACATACATACATACATACATACATACATACATACATACATACATACATACATACATACATACAGTACATACATACATACATACATATATACATACATACATACATACATACACACATACATACATACATACATACATACATACATACATACATTCATACATACATACATACATACATACATACATACATACATACAGTACATACATACATACATACATACATACATACATACATACATGCATACATACATACATACATACAGTACATACATACATACATACATATATACATACATACATACATACATACATACATACACACATACATACATACATACATACATACATACATACATACATACATACATTCATACATACATACATACATACATACATACATACAGTACATACATACATACATACATACATACATACATACATACATACATACACACATACATACATACATACATACATACATACATACATACATACATACATACATACATACATACATACATGCATACATACATACATACATACAGTACATACATACATACATACATACATACATACATACATACATACATACATACATACATACATACATACAGTACATACATACATACATACATATATACATACATACATACATACATACATACATACACACATACATACATACATACATACATACATACATTCATACATACATACATACATACATATATACATACATACATACATACATACATACATACACACATACATACATACATACATACATACATACATACATACATACATACATACATACATACATACACACATACATACATACATACATACATACATACATACATTCATACATACATACATATATACATACATACATACATACATACATACATACATTCATACATACATACATACATACATACATACATACATACATACATACATACATACATTCATACATACATACATACATACATACATACATACATACATACATACATACATACATACATACATATATACATACATACATACATACATACATACATACATACATACATACATACATACATACATACATACATACATACATACATACATACATACATACATACATACACACATACATACATACATACATACATACATACATACATAGATTCATCAGTCGAGTGCCTTGGAGGTCCTCTATCTTTATTCAAACATAATATACATGGAAGCTGTGTTTCTTTTAAGTAAATTACTAAATAATTATTGAACTTGAGGAACACTTGTCTTTTTGAGTAATATTACGGTTAATGGGAGATTCTCTTTTTATTATAGTGGAAGGCTACTGATTCCTCCTAACTATACCAGAAAACGGACACCCTCAGTAATAGTAAGAGGGGATCTGTTTCGTGGCATAGTTTGGAGGAATCGGAGACCTTCCAATTCACCAACAAAAGAATACCCCCTTTATTCTATGGTAGCAGGATGTTAAGATTAAAATAAAAAGTTATGCCGGTATTATGGAATGTTTACGATGAATGTGACGAAAGTGATCCTGGACAACAGTGTAGTGCTCTGAAGTTACCAACCCACCGCTAGCCACCAGTGTAGTACTGTAGTCTATACAATACCAACCCACCGCTAGCCACCAGTGTAGTACCGTATAATTTTATTATGTAAGATGATATAGCTCAACGCTATGATGTTCAGCGGAGCACTGGATGGTATAGGCACTATCACAAAAAAAAAAAAAAAATGGGGGTTACGTAATAAAACCCACACTGGTAGACGAAATATTTTTATTCCAAACGACCTCTGTCGTCCTCTTCAGTGGAAATACAGGAAATACTGAAGATGGCGACAGAGGTCACCGAAACGTTTGCAATAAAAATATTTCATCTACCAGTGTGGGTTTTATTACTTACATTCATGATCACGTCAATGTGATTTTCCACCCTTTAAGGGTTTTGGTGCCCCTTCGGCCACAGCCACTAGCTTTTAGTTCTTAAACTGTCCCTCTTTTCTTTATATTTCCTTTCTGTTTGCTGTCTCACCTCTCTATCACCGTTTTCTGGCGCTATATGACCTCGCTGTTGAGGCACCTAATATCAATCAATCAATCAACCTCTACATATTGAGAACCAAAATGGTATTAACAACATTATCTCGGCCGCAGTTTTTCGAATCATGTAATTGGACTATAAGTGATAAGGGAGAAAGGCCTATGTCATTAAAACTTTTTAAGAACGAATGAAAAGGTTAAGAATATGAGAAAGAAAAGATAAACAGTAAGAAAGGAGGGAAGGGCGAACGAGAGAGGGATAAGACAGTAGGGAGGATGTGTAAAGTTGCCAGTTACTTGAGAGATACTGTAATATATATATACCCTATGCATAAAATTAGGCCAAGTTTATTGAAAACGCCATATAGCGGCGCCTATTTAAGTTTAACATCGATTATTTTAAAGGAAGTGCATATTTAGAAGAAAAAATCCTGGTAAATAGATTAATGAATTTGTTGACAAATATGATTATTAAAAAAGTGAGAGAATTAAATCGTCGTCTGTCGAAAAAAAAGATCCAGCTGGACTTGGGAGCAGGTGACTACAAGCACAAGGGATTTGATTAACTGATGTTAGATGCGGCAACAGCGAGGTCATATAGCACCAGGAAAGGGTGATAGAGAGGTGTGACAGCAAGCAAGAAGGAAATAGCAAGAAAAGAGGGACAGTTGAAGAAGTGAAAGCTAGTGGCTGGGGCCAAAGGGGCGCCAAAACCCTTAAATCATTGCCCACATCATTACAGGCAATATCCTCCTACGGGGCAAGCATGAGGGATAAAAGGAATACAGGGATAGCTGAGGATAGAAAGCGGAAAGGTTCGGGTCCGAAAGGTTGGCAAACTCCTTTATTTGTTGTCTAATATCCAAAGGATAATAATCAGTAGTCCATCCCACTGCGGTGGTAAACAAAAGCCAGTGTCTTTATTTAAAGGATAAAATGTAACAAATGTTCTAATTAATATTTGTTTGTTATTACTTTTCAACTAATCACCTTCATTTGTCTTACCCTTTTCCCCCTCACCCTCGCCTCAAATCATCAAATTTTTTAGTGTGCGAGTGTCTGTGTGTGTGTGTGTGTGTGTGTGTGTTTTGTGTTTGAGAGAGAGAGAGAGAGAGAGAGAGAGAGAGAGAGAGAGAGAGAGAGAGAGAGAGAGAGAGAGAGAGAGAGTGTGTGTGTATGTGTGTGTGTGTGTTTTTGTGTCATGAGGGGAGACAGTGCCATGGAGGGTAGTGGGAGAAATTACTGTAGGTTGTGTTTCCCTTTCCTCTCCCCTTCCCTTCCCTCTCCTGTGGGAAGCCCTGAGTGCATGATTGGCACTAATTAACCATTTCACTCCGGGAGGTTGGATAGATAGATAGATAAATAGAGAGAGAGAGAGAGAGAGAGAGAGAGAGAGAGAGAGAGAGAGAGAGAGAGAGAGAGAGAGAGAGAGAGGAGAGAGAGTTGTAGGATGAATAGGGGGACAGATAGCTGAGAAAATAATTATATTGAAGTTAAAGTAGGCCTATATGGAGAGAGAAGTAGTTGAATGGATAGATAGATTATATATGTTAGTACCATGATAGGTTTTTAGTATTGACAGAGAGAGAGAGAGAGAGAGAGAGAGAGAGAGAGAGAGAGAGAGAGAAAGAGAGAGAGAGAGTTACATAGTCTGAGATGAATGTATAGTACAGTTGTTTGTGAAGTCTTAAGTGTGTGGTTGGGGAGAAACCAGTCAATCATTTGTGAAATTGGCCTGGGACTTGAGGGGTGGGGGGGTGAAATTGCCACTTTATCTGTAAAATATTGGCCCCTGTTAAAATCGGATGGACTAAAGCAGAGTGTTGCATTAACAGTAACAGGCTCAAAATATCTTGTATCGATATGTTTTTCAAATAATAATAATAATACTGTTTAATATTACGAGGACTTCATTCCAATCCAACGCTTCTCAATTCTTTTACTGCTTATCAATGACCACTATAGATAATGTGAAAGCTGCACACGTTTGAACCCGAACCAAATATCACCATTCATATGATTAGTGAAATTGAAGGACTTCGACTCTGTTCTAACCAGACAGTATTGCCATTAAACAGTTCTGCTTAGAGAGCAACACTTTAGCACCTGGCATTCTAGCACAGACAATGGAATGAAGAATGAAAGAGAAAAGAGGAGAAAGGGAAGAATTCTCCTCCTCTCTCTCTCTCTCTCTCTCTCTCTCTCTCTCTCTCTCTCTCTCTCTCCTCTCTCTCTCTCTCTCCTCTCTCCTCTCTCTCTCTCTCTCTCTCTCTCTCCTCTCTCTCTCTCTCTCTCTCTCTCTCTATCAGTAATCTTCCTTTCATTTCCACCTTGCCATTTTCTTTTGCTAATCTACTTTGCCCCAGTGTGCCTCCTCCTCCTCCTCTTCCTCCTCTTCCTCCTCCTCCTCCTTACCCTCATCACTCTTTGCCAACACCCTCTCATTACCCTCATTCCCCCTCTTCCCCCAATTACCTTTCCTCGTCTTGTCCTCCACCCCTTCGCCTCCACTATTTTTTTTTTTTTTTCTAATTTCTCTTCCTCCCGCATTTCTTCTTTTTCATTCTCCATTACCTTCTCATTTTCTTGTTCCTCCTCTCTCCCCCTTCTTCTACCTTCTTTCTTTCTCCTCTTTCTCTTCTTATTCTTCCTCTTTCTCTTGAACATCCTCTTTTCTTCCATTCCTGTCTCCCTTCCTCCTCCTCCTCCTCCTCCTAATTTCCATCTCCGTTTTCTGCTTCCCCTTCTTCCACTCCTTCATCTACATTTCCCGCTTTATTCCTCCTCTCCTACTCCCATCTTCGCTAATCTTATCTCGTCCATTACCCCTTCTGCCTTAATTAATTACTCCATCTCTCCTTCCTTCCTTCCTTCCTTCCTTCCGTCATCTTCCTCCAATATTATCCGTTTCCTCCCCCCCCCCCCTTCAATTTATTCCCTGGGTGCGTATATCACTCTAACTCTTTCCACTATCCACTCCATCATCCCATCAATCCATCCATCCATTCCTTTGTGGTCGTTTTTATACAATTTCTATACCTTCTATTAATGTTCTTCCATCCCTTCCTCCTTTTCCTTTTCTCCTCCTCTTCCTTTTCTTCTTTACTGTACTTTTTAGCACAGTGTAATCAAACAGTTGCCTTGAAAGGACCAGTAGATCAGTTTTTTTTTTTTTTTTTTAATGTCCTTTGTATTCCTTTATATTCCTCTTCATCCTTCACCTCCTACTGCTTCTCACAAATTATCTACCTACCCACTTAACTGTAATTTTTCTTATACTACCTAATTACTCAGAACAGGTTAAATCAAATAGCCTTTTAGGGATCAACAGGTTCTTTGCAATTTGATAATCTTCCTCATCCTCCTGCCTTTCTTCCTGCTTTTCCTTTCTTCTCCTCCACTTCCTTCTCCCATCTTCTCTAATCTGCGTCTCTCCATCTCCTTCTTTTAATTACTCCATCTCGCTCTCCCTCCCTTCCTTCATTTATCCTCCTCCTCCAATATTCTCTCTTACCCTTACTCCCTGAAACATTATTATTTATTATTCTAACATGGATTAATCACATAAATAATTCACACGTCCACCGTCTCATTTCATTCTCGTATCATAAATTTAATCGTCCATAATCTTTTTTGCAGACTCGTATCCAGTGTTTCAATCGTCCATCCATGTCTCTATCCATCTATCTGTTTATTGAGCAGTTTACCTGTATCTACTTATGTATCTATTTATGCATGTATCTGTCTCTTTGTCCACCTGTTCATATTTTCATCCTTCCTCAACCAGCCAACCATGCATTCCCCTATGTAATTCAACCCTTCATCCATCCATCCATCCATCCACCTATACTACTCAGCCCTCCGTCCATCCATCCACACCTCTATGCAACTCAACCCTCCATCCATCCATCCATCCACACAACTATGTAACTCAATCCTCCATCCATCCATCCACACCCCTATGCAACTCCACCATCCATCCATCCATCCACACTCCTATGCAACTCAGCCATCCATCCATCCATCCATCCATCCAACCCCTATGCAATTCAACCATCCATTCATCCAACCCCTATGCAATTCAACCATCCATCCATCCAACCCCTATGCAATTCAACCATCCATCCATCCACACCCTATGCAATTCAACCATCCATCCATACACACCCCTATATGCAACTCAACCATCCATCCCCACAACTATGCAACTCAATCCTCCATCCATCCCCACAACTATGCAACTCAATCCTCCATCCATCCATCCATCCACACCCCTATGCAATTCTACCATCCATCCATACACACCCCTATATGCAACTCAACCATCCATCCCCACAACTATGCAACTCAATCCTCCATCCATCCATCCATCCACACCCCTATGCAATTCTACCATCCATCCATACACACCCCTATATGCAACTCCACCATCCATCCACTCATTCCTTCCCAGTCAGTCCACCACTGCCACCTCTCCTCCTCATAGTTACTCCATCCTGTCTGAACGGCATATTGTTCATTAGCCTGGCACCGGCTTACTGTCCCGTTGAACGCCCTCAAACGTAAAGACCCGGGACTAACGATCGCCCCATCACCTTCCTCTCGTCTGGCTAATGGGTGGTGGGGAGTGGGGAGAGAGGGGCTAGGAGTGGGGAGAGAGGGGCTAATGCAGATAGGGGACAGAGGGGAGGAAAAGGGAAAGGTGGAGAGAATAAAGGGAGGGAGAGAAGGAGGTGGTGGTGAGGGGGTAATGCGAATAGAGAATAAGTGAAATAGGGGAGGGTAAGGGATGATGGGAAGGAAGATGATAAAGGGAAGGGAAAGAGTTAATATAGGGAGGGGTTGTTTGGGAAGGGAGGAAAAATAAGGAGCGAGAGTGAGTTCCATACCCTTGATTATATATATGTCCAAAAAATAATAGCACCATCAACTTACTCTGGTTTGGGTACTGAGGGAAGGAGAGCAGCAGCAGCAGGAGCAGGAGCAGGAGCAGGAGCAGGAGCAGGAGCAGGAGGAGGAGGAGGAGGAGCAGGAGCAGGAGGAGGAGGAGGAGGAGGAGGAGCAGGAGGAGTGAGATGAAGTAAGTCACATTACACCATCATCATCATCATCATCATCACCATCATCATCATCTTTATTATAGTAGCTGGAGTTTTAATATAGTTGAGGGAGGTGCATTATCCAGTTGATGGGGGTACAGTCACCACCAAAAATCCGGCATCAAGTGAACGAAAGTGGGTGGTTGGTTATTTTTCGTGAAGTTCGTGAACCGATAATACAGAGACCACCAACAGATGTAGTTTATTATCATTTATATAGATCCTTTCATTCGAAGTTGTTGCAGGACTATTTGGCGTGACTGTACATGGATGATGAAGGGAAAGGAAGAAATGAAAGGGGAGAAGGAATACGGGAGGATGTTGTGGTGAATGTCGAGGAATTATTGTAAGATTTCCCGAATTTGTGGGGAGAGAGAGAGAGAGAGAGAGAGAGAGAGAGAGAGAGAGAGATGGTTGGTTGGTTGGTTAATTAATGACATCGTGGTCGAGTTCTTTACATGGTTCGGTACACAGACCACACAGACTTTGTTGTTCAAACGTGAGGATCTGGCCCTAACCTAATGCTGTGATAATAAGATATGACCTCATTAATATAGAACTGGAGAAGAGGATTGCTAAGAAATAGATTCCCTTCACTCACTCCTAGATATGCTCATGCAGAAATATTTTTATGATGTTGCCAGGAGATAATTTTTTATTAGAAAGTCATAAATTAGGGAACTTTTCTTGAGCCTCCTGCAGTGGACTAGAGAGCACTGTAAACACACACACACACACACACACACACACACACACACACACACACACACACACACACACACACACACACACATGCGTCTGAATGACCTTCCGTCTTCTAAATTCCCTCCTTACAACATTCCTTCCTGAAGCTTACGTACATTACTTGGGTGTAGGGTATTGGTGTTACATTATTCTTTTCCTGATAAAACTGTACACATGGAGTAGCAGACCACGTCGTTACTATTACCTTGTCCATAAAATGACTATAAAAAAATATAAGTAAATAGATAAATAAATAAATAAATAAATAAATAAATAAATATATATATATATATATATATATATATATATATATATATATATATATATATATATATATATATATATATATATATATATATATATATATATATATATATATATAGAGAGAGAGAGAGAGAGAGAGAGAGAGAGAGAGAGAGATTTTCAGAGTGCAACAGAAACCACAAGACAAGTAGAGATTGAAGGGAGATGAGGAAGGTTTACTTGTGTACAGTAACCTCAAGTAATGGAGATACAAAGAAAGGAGAGAGGGGGAGAAACAGTGGTAGGAAATCTGAGGGAATGAAGAAACATAAACCGGCCGACATAAAGGCTTGATGGTTTTCTTAAGCCTTATGTAAACACCAAGCTTTCTTCGTGTCATCATCTTCATAACTCACTCTAGTGTCATCTTCACAATTCGCTCTTTCATTGTGTCATTTTCACACTCATTGCACTGTTATTATCTTTTCAACTTTCTGTCTTTATTCATCTTTATAATTTGCTGTTCTCTTTTCATGTTCATTACTTTCCGTCCCCTTTCATCTTCACAACTCACTGTCCTTTTATCCCGAGCGGAGCTAGCGAAAGCGGAGCTAGCGAAGCTAGTCTTTTAAATTTTCAGACATTTTTCTTGCCCCTGATTTTGGAAAGCTTTTTGGCCTGGTGGTCAACTTCAGTTCTTGTACCCCAGATTTTGGAAAATGTCTCAACTTAATTCCTCCTAGACCATAATAAAATCAGATATCATCACCAAACTCTGAGGGAAGTTTCCTACAATATTGGGGAAGGTTTTAAACTTAATTTGGATTGACCTGGTGATCACCCTCAGTATGTGTGAGTGTAGTCTTTGGATTATCATGGGTCCCGCCTACCCTTATGGGTATGTATGTATGGGTATGTATGGGTATGTATGTATGGGTCCCGCCTACCCTTATGTTTTGTTGTCTGCCTTTGGATTGACGCCTCGGCCCAGTAAATAATAATAATAAAAAAACAACAACAACCAAACCTGTCAACTGCAGCCACAACCACACTAACAGGAAAATATCAATTACAAAAACAATAAAAATAACATCTACAACAGAAGGAATATTTTAAACATTAACAGTGATTTGTTTATATTTTATACTACAGTATCGTTTGTCTTGAAATACATCAATATTCCCCTAATATATAAATAAATCTGAGTACCTAGCAACAGGAAGGCACATTTTCAATATTGCAGCTAAGTATAACTTCCTGCAGACCAGAAAAAGAATACATACATTTTGATTTGGGTTATCTATTATAATATTCAAATACCTTATATTTTAATGTTAATTTATTCCAACCAAAATAGTACACATGTTAAATAAAAAGTCTATTTCATAAACACCTTTAGAAATTTTACAGCTCAAAGTTTCAGGATAGATTCAAATGAATAATAAGAATATTGATAATATAATACGGTGGAGTTGTAACGTGAAATAATCTTACGAATTATTCCCCTCAAAAATGTTCTCCGACAGACAGGGTGACAAATTTTGCGTGTGAGAACTTCTACTGTAGTTAATGTGAGAAAAGCCTTTGGCGATGTGGTTTTATTATATACACCCAGTGATCATCCCCAGACACTCCTGGACAGCATCGTTGTATTTAGTGACATGAATGAGGATGGAAATGGGCAGTCATCTACTGGAACACATAAGTTGTTTTCAGGGTTGAAGACGAGATCGCCTGAACAAGTAAGTGGTTCAACGGGGTGACCAATGTCGTCGGTATTGCAAGAATAAAATTCCTTAAGGCACTGAGTTCGACACTTGGCCTCCACTCCAAATTTCTGACAAATGTACATGGAAATACATCCGTCTGGATTAACTTTATTGAAACAAGATGAGGGAGTGCTACACGGGACATTGGCTGAGCATTGTTCCGACATGGGGTCAAAGTATTCACCATCTCGGCAAGTTCCAGAATTCAATGGGATGCCCTCCTCGGTACATATATAATACTTGGTGCAGTCTGCAGGATCAAATACTAGAGTGCCAATCTGAGCTAAGGTGCAGTAAGGGTAGCAGGAGCAGCACTTGCTCTCGTCATTCTGGCATCTAGTGCCGTCATAATATGGAGTGTCAGGTGGACAAGTTACAGGTAAAAAGTCATCTTCACCATTACAATAGGTGTAGGTGGAACAGTCAAACTGGTCGCCGTGAGTAGGATATAGGTCAACCTGCTCTTTACATTGATAGTGACAAACAGCCGCCATGTTACCACATCCATCACACTCATCTCCAGGAACACACTGGTGGGTAGTGTAGTTAAAGTGTTCACCATCAGGACAAGTGAGTGGCATCTCTGGTATTGGTACATTGTCTAAACACATGTAGTAGTTGTGGCAGTCCTCTGGGTCGTGAACCAGATCCTGATTTGTGCATCCGGTACAGCTCAGTACACATGGGTCAGTGTTAGTGCAGGTAGAGGTCTGGGCAGCTGTGGTCTGTGTTAGAGATATACTTGGGTTATATTATTGTTGTATAATGTACTGACACAAATACATTTCAACATTGACCTAATGATAGTAAAGTTATTATTTGTTGAAGTACTCTGTAAAAAAAAAAATTATATTTATATTTTTATGTTTTGTTTCCAATTGTAATAATATTCATACAATTATGATATTGTAAGATTATACATACCTGGTACAATTATGATACTGTAAGATTATACATACATTTAAAGTATAAAATTGTTATCCCATAAAATAATAGTCTTTGAACTCTGGGGCCTATCCATTTAAGGAGGAAGTTTTGTGTTGATAATTCTGGAGCAACTGAATCCTCCAATCTATTCCAAGCAACAGAACACCATTATTTTTGCTCTTCTGGTCCTGTTTCCTGACATCCTTTGGAGGAATCGAGGAGCTCCAATTTAACAAAACCGAATTACCCCCTTAAGAGGATGAATGAGCGTAGAGATCGAGTAAATTTGCCTTGGTTGTGGGAAGTAGACACACGTGCTGCTGTTGTGGCTCTTGACATTGAGTTTGAATGTGTTTAGGACAGCACAGTTTGGGCGTAGGTTTATGCCATGCTTTGTTAGGGAGTAGAATAGGTTGCCATCTTTGGTGTTTGATTCTGACACGGTGAATGATTTTAATCATGTAGTGAATTCCCTCCTGCTGCTGAGAATTAGTTTTTAATGTTTCTGTGTTGTTGTTGTTGTTGTTGGTGGTGTTGTTGGTGGTGTTGTTGTTGTTGGTGGTGGTGGTGGTGGTGGTGGTGTTCTCCCAGGGCACAATGGCCTCCTGACCCACAGACCCCCGGTACGCTCTGGCCGCATTGATAAAACAAATTAAAATAAAGGAGGGGCTGGCCCTATATGCCTGGGCTACCGAAGCAATTCCCAGGAAGATGGGACCAGTGCCTATTGGACCAAGGAGTCTGGGGGCCTCCGACCACCAGGGAGATTGGGGGGAAGGTCTTTGATCTCACAGCCAGTGCTGTGTGCCCAAATTCAAGTTACCACAAGAGCTACTGTACAAGTGGGGCCGCATCTTCCTTAAAACCAGTCTTGAAGGGACCATAAAGGGGAAGGGAGTTTAGACTGCAGCGTACAATGGGATAATGCACACCCGTGTACTGGCAGTCCACACAGCAGTGGATTTTTCATCCATGTAGGCAGATCTCGTCAAATCCACTAGAAAGTTTCCATATTCAACAACAATCTTTATTCTAGCCCTGTGGGGGATGACTAGTATTCACAGAGAATAGAGTCAGCCCCCCTTTGTAAAATGTTTCTGTGTTGTAGGTGGCTGTGGAGTAACTTTGGTAATTTGATAACACCTTATCTATTCCTTCAAGTGTCCGTTTTACATATTACAATATCAAAGATAACAATAGCAGTTTTACGGTCAATATATTCAATACAACTATTTACTGACATATCTTTGAATTTCATTAATATTTCAAACGACTTTATATAATTGTAACTGCATTATTCCACATGGCAGGTTTTTCGAAAGAGTGGATTTTTTTTTTCTGATTTTTTTTATAATTTTTTTCTTAACGTCTGCTATATTAATTTCCATTATTTTTTATTTAATATTTTTTTGTTATTACCGCAACCCTCTTATTCTACTGGTACAGAAACAAATGTTAAATTTAGTAAAGCTGCAGATGAGAATGTGGAGTTGATATTGCTTACATTAATAATGCAGACAGGGACATTAAGATGTTGCAAATAATTTTCGGATACGGATAGTTACAATATCTGTTCCTTTGTTTTAAACGTGCTTAATGTGAAGTAAATAAAGTGAGAGAGGTCGTAAATCATGTCCAAGTTTACCTGAGACGCCTCGACCCATTATGTTTGAATTAATATAAGTCTTAGTAAGGGTGAAAGATGGATGAAGGTAATGTGTTCCAGGGTTGACCAGTTGTAGATACAAAGTTGAGAGTTTGCTAACAGTTAATTCTTACATTAGGGAGTTGGACAGATAAGGGGCGAAATTGGAATACAAAATATTCATAAATATGAAAGTCACTCTGTGGTTATTGTTATTTCTATTTAATAAATTGCTACAATGTGTCTCATTAGTTATAATGCTAACAACTTCTTTCTCTATTCCATTGTTCATCATCAATGCACTAGTAGACGACATACTAAACACTTGTCGAAATTTACTTTAAAATATAGTAATGGTCAAGTGGACCAAACTCCTTTATAAAACAATTAACATGGATTGATATTAATATAAGATATAGACGATACAGATACACAAACTCTAAGGAATCAATTAAAATTATACCTTGACAAATGAGTCAGTAATTATTGCTATAGTCTATTCAGTTCTTATGTTATTATTTACAGAGGGTTTCCCTCCTTAAAATTATCTTCAGTATTCAAACAATGATATCCTTGATGAGTGAAAGATAACGGGATAATACCCATGCAGTATAAACCTTGTCAAAGGTCTTGTAAGTTATCAGTTCCCATTTCAATGTGTATTTTAATAAAATACTGTCAAGGCCATGGCACTACGAAATTCTAAACGTAACAATACTGGACAGGCAACACCTACCACCACCAGAGCCAAGAGTAGAGCCACAACAGTCTCCTTCATCTTACAGTAGTGTCTAACTAAGATGAATTGTGATGCAGACAGGGAGTGAGTTGAGGGAGGCAGGGTGCAGGTGCTTTATACCCCAAGCAACTTATTTGACCACAAATAGTGCATGTGCTTATCTCTTTATCAATATTTTTTTCATTCTAGAGAACTGGCGGCTATTAATTCCTCCAAACTGCGACACCAAATATATCACGTGGACAGGATGTTTCTCAGTAAACTTTAGAGGAAACTTTAGCCAATATTTCGTTAACATCTGTAGTGGACCATAAGGGCTCGAACATATGACTATATAATATGGAATGAAGCGTAATGAAGTGTGTATTATTCCTCCGATATTGTGGACGAGAATATTATTATTATTATAGTAAGCTACGATGATTGTTACTTTACACCCAAAGGGTCCCAGTGGGGGCCATATCAAAGCTCAAGAAAACTATGTAGAAAATAAAAAACAAAAGAATAAAAAAATGCTAAACAGATTACGGAAGCATCAAACTATTTACCCTTCTCTTAAATGAAAGCAGATTTTCAGCATTGACAACATAATTTGTTAGTTCATTCCACAATTTAGTAACAAAGGGAATAAAACTTATAGAAATTGTGTAGTGTTCGAATGAATAGGTGAAAATGCAAGATCATTTTTATTTTTTTATTTTTTTTTTTACATATAGTGAGTGGAGGAAAGGAAGAAACAAATAAATAAATGGTTCCATTTGCCTATTGGCATCCTCCACTCATAAAATATTTAAAGCAACTGGATTTAAATTGCTGGGGGTTATAACTTGCTGGAAAACATTCCCTTGGAAGAGAATTCCACAGGGAAGTAGTACGGGGAGTAAATGAATTTTTGTAAGCAGTTGTCCTGCAACGTGGAGGAGTCAGTGTAAACTCATGCGCATTCTCAGCTGCCCTAGTCCTCCGTGGGAAGACGTGAAGGGGTGGTATAATCAGGGCAAGTTCATCCGAACATTTCTTATAAAAGTATCTATAAAATAGTGCAAGGGAAGCAACATTTCTACGTACTGATAAGGGAGGGAATTCATTAGTGATCATAGGATTATTGATCAGTCTGATAGCTCTGCTTTGAATTTTATCTAATTGTCTTAACACCACCGATCCACAACCAGCCCACAGAGGTGAACAATATTCCATCTGGGAACGCACATGACTCTTAAATATTACTGCTATCTGCTCGTCAGTCAAATAATTACAAGCTCTGTATAAAAGTCCCATCTTCCTAGATGCAGTTTTGGCAATGGATTTTACATAGGGAGTCCAACTGAGGTTTTCATTTAAAGTTACACCAAGGAGATCAATGCTGTGGGACTTGGGGATATTTGTATTATTGAAAATAATGTGAGAATCTTGATTATCTGATCTATTTGAGAACGGGATGTATTTAGTTTTATTTGCATTGAAAGAAACTAGGTTGTTTTGTCCCCAATCAAAGATCTTCGTTAAGTCTTCATTTAATGAAATTGAAGTGGCAAGTTTGTATTCTAAAATATTGTGTTGAGTAAAACTATCATTAAATGAGAAGGAGCTGTGAATAGTTGAATCATCAGCATAGGAGTGAATTGAATTCTGAGTAACTGACAAAAGATCATTAATATGAATGAGGAACAAAGTTGGAGCCAAGACCGCTCCTTGAGGAACACCAGCATTAATGGGATGAAAGTCGGAATACAGACCATCTACCATCACACGTAATTTTCTGTTGCTAAGATATGAATTAATTAGAGGAACAAAAGATTGAAGGCCATAATGTGGAAGCTTAGACAGTAATGATCTGTGCCATACTCTGTCAAAGGCTTTAGATATATCAAGGCAAATTGTGTGAGTCTCTCCATGTTTATCAGTTGATTGGAATATGTTATCTGTGAAATAACAGAGCAGATCCACAGTAGATCGTCTCTGTCTAAAGCCATATTGCTTATCATTTAGCAGATGATTTTTCTCAAGGTGTTTTACAAAGTGATTGTTAAGAACTATTTCAAATATTTTACCGAGAGTAGACGTGATGGCAATTGGTCTGTAATTTGATGGATTTGCGGTAGCTCCTTTTTTGGGAATTGGTTGTACATTGGCTTCTTTCCAGGCGGCTGGGAAGGACGAGGTATGGAGACATACACGAAATAATTTTGAGAGAATTGGAGCTAATTCTTTTGAGCAATTTTTTAATACAGTGGGAGGAATTTCATCTGGCCCTGAAGCTTTGTCGATAGATAGATTCTCCAAAATGGTCCGCACTTGTCTTGTATGAATTATTAAGGGTGGACTTTCTGGGGAGTTAAAATTCAAAATGGGAGTGTTTTGAGCAGTGTCATTGAGGTTTGAATTTGTGGCGAAGATATTGGCCAAAAGATTTGCTTTACCACATGGATCACATATGAGATTTCCATTGCTATTCTTTAAAGGCGGAATAGATGAACCATGGTTGAAGTTAGATTTGAATGAGTTTACTGTTGACCAAAAGATCTTATTATCATTAGGATTATTCAGTAATTTATTGACTTGTTTATGTATGAAGTTAGATTTGGCTAAATTAGTTACAGCTTTAGCATGGCATCTGACAATTTTGAAATAATTGTATGACTGAAGAGTTTTCGACTTTGTATAGGCATTATAGGCTATTGATTTTTGTTTTGTAGCTCTGGCACAGCTGTGATCAAACCATTTTGGAGAGTTAGATCTTTTTGAGTATTGTTGGTGAGGGATATATGTTTCCATTCCTATTTTTATAAAGTCAGTAATATGGTTCAGGAAGCTATCTGGGTCAGTAGAGTAAAATGATGACCAAGGAATGTTAATTAAAAAGTCTCGGAACCCCACCCAATCTGCAGCATCATAGTGCCATTTGGTCACTCGGATGGGTTCAGAGTGGATGGGTAGGGAGGAGTGGGAACAGGAGACTGCAATGAGGCAATGGTCTGAGGATCCAAGAGGGGACTTCACTTCTACACTATATGTTTCGGGATTGGTAGTAAGAAACAGATCAAGTAGGTGCGGTCTATGTTCTGGATTATCAGGTATGCGAGTAGGGTGCTTGATTAGTTGGGTGAGATTGAATGAGTCTGCGAATAACTCGCATTCAAGCCCAGGTTCATCAGTTCTGGCCGAATGAGTGAGCCACTCAACATTGTGGACATTAAAATCACCCAGTAAGGATATATCAGATGCAGCATTAATGTTTAAATCAGAAAGAATGGAGGTCAGGGAATCAAAGAGGCTATTATCTGGGGAGGCATTTGGTGATCGGTAAATACAACAATAATATTTAACTGAGCCTGAAGAATTTAGCTTGTAAATTGAGTAATCAAAATCTGGTGATGTGAGATTGAAAATGTTCTCCAAGGATAATGTTGATCTAGCAAAACAGCAAACGCCTCCCTTTGATCTAAAATTAGACATTAAAATATAGCCTGGAAAGTTGTAGTTAGTCAGGTCAGAAGAGGGAGTGACCTGGCATTCAGTGAGGAAAAGAATATTAGGGGTTTCGGTTTGAAGAAGTAGGTGTATCGAGTTAATGTTGGAGTGAAGCCCCCGAATATTTGCAAACATAATTAATTCATTGTGCTGACGAGCAGTTGTTTTATGCATCATGGCTGGTGCTGACACAGTCGCGTGATGACGACCGGGAGGGCCCTGTGTCAAAGACCCAGCCCTGCCGGTGGTGGTCATCCGAGAAACCACCGCGCTTGCTCTAAGAGTTGCGTCAGCCATGGTATGAAGTTTTAAAATGTGTTTGCGCTTGTATTGTTTTTCATGTTGAGTTGTGAGAAGTTGGTATGTTAATGTCAAGGATAGGAGTGTAGGTGAATGTAGTTTGTATGGATGTGTGTGTAGTGTAAGGGATTACCTGGCTCCCCATAGATGTGTGAGGCAGAAGATGTGTAACCAGCAACTGAGGCCTGGGGGAAAAAATGGAATCAGGTACTTCCTTGAATCTCCCATTGCCTCAGCGGTAGTACCTCCCTGGGTGGGGCTACCTAACCCCTACTACCTTAAAATTTAGGGAATACTTAGTTAACCGAGATGGTTGTAAAGGTGGGGGAAGCTTTGAATGAAGGGGATAGTTAAAATTTTTAAATATTATAATACAGTAGACTTAGATAACCAACCTACCAACGGTGTCCAAGATTAATGTTAAGATTAGGAGGTAAATATTTGACCTGGCAAAATGCCCTATCTAAAAGCTTTAAATGTGAGTCAGCAGAAGACATAGAAACCAGCATCCAAACTCTCCTATAGATCGTGAACTAGATGGAACTAAAAGAGCATCACAAGTGCTCAATTTTTTTCGATACCCAAACTGATGAGGAGGTAGAAAATTATATCTATCAAGAAATTTGGCCAAGCTTTTAGCCAGCAAACGCTCAAATACTTTTTATAAGATGGGGATAAGATACAACTGTATTGTACCGTCTCGGACAGAACTCTCTGGACAAGAGTGTGTGTGTATTTGGGCTTAACGCCTATCGACTTCGTAATGGTAATTATTGTCGTGTTTTTATTGTCCAAGCGACACCAAGCGAGCTTTCCCTGTACTGTTTTTGTTGGTCAAATGGATACGAAGCTGTGCCAAGCGGTAGCCGTTAAAACCAAGCCGTCTTGGTATCCAAAGCAACCCCTGCTGGGGAGCAGTGTTGGTGCCGCTTAGTAGTCACCTCACAACAACAATATGGACCACAGATAATGGAAATGGGCTTAATTAGTGCATGTAACTTGCAATCACTGCCAAATAAACAAAAATAATGATGTAAATAAGATGTTGTAGTATAATTTAAGGAGGTATAGGCTGCTTGGATAATTTTTGTACATATTATTATGGAAGACAAAATTTAAAGGATTATTTATAAGTAATCAAACTTGCAATTTTTTACCAGTATCCTACTTACAATTTTCTACCTGTACTTACACTGCTGCAGAGGTCTTAATGTAAATAATATTTATTATAAAAGAAAAATGTGGCTACTCAGTTAATTTATTCTTTACCTAACATACATATACCTAACCATGTAATTTTGGTGAAATTTCAACATGTGAGGATTGGTATAATAACCATCAAGTTTTCATTAATAATTAAGAGTGTCCAATTTTCTTTTCTTTTTTTTTCCCTCCACCTAAACTCGAGATATGAGGCTGTTGGGTACCTATATTATAATTGTGATGATTTTATTTGGATATCAGTTAGCCTTCTCTGTGGTTATTTTAAATCTTGCCAAAGTGTATTCCTAATATTAACCCTTTTATTGCTTTCCTATGATATGACGATTCCGTCAAATGATAATTTGTCTGCTATTATTTTGGTTCGGTACCTTCGGCAAGACAGTTGTTCGGCTCCACGTATCATGTCTGTTTTTGTCGTCAGATTAGTGCTTGCTCCAAGCCCGCTTGGCACCCCAAGCCGATGCTTGGACAACAAAAATACGACACAAGGCGATATATTTATAGAGTGATAGAAAGTGTGTATATGGAAAATTGTACGTGTGTGTCGGGGTGAGTGTGTGTGTTGTAAATCGGCAAGAAGGAGATTTGTTGTGTTGATGTTTTGGAGAGTGAACGAGCAGACGGTGTTGCTCTGCTCGTCCACACCTCCCGAACCTGGAAGACGTCGGGGTCCCGGTAGCGTGAGGTGTGCTGGGAGAAGAGGTCAAGGCGAGGAGAAGCAGACATCCAACACTCTACGGTGACAGTACATGGTGTTGGTGTTGGTGTTGGTGTTGGACTGTCTGTCCTTCTCCTCCTCTTCCTCTTCCCCACCGTCTGCCATCCCCCAGGTCCATGTTGTCGCCGGTGGATTTATTGATTGCTTTATAGATGCCACTAGGCATCTGGCGGCGTAACAGCTAGGGTCATATACCGCCCAACATAAAATGGTCATCTACATCATTAGTAAAATATGTACACACATTAAATAGGCTTCATTACCCCGAAAAGGATAGGCAGCATGATTAAAAGGATATATATACTAAAAAACACATTTTTAATAAAAGAACCTGTTAACTTTAGTAAAATATATAAAAGGACCAATATTAAAGATATTGAACTATCTAAAAAGCCATAAATATCATAAAATTCACAATTTGCCTCCTCCACATAGGAGAAGGTGTTCCCTCCCACACTACAAGCCTCCTCCCCGAGCACCTTGGAGAGACTGTAAGAACCGTCACCCACCCGGTACTCGGAGAGGTGTCTACGACGAAGGTCCCCAATTAAGGCTGGGACACTCGGCAAGAAGATACCGCACTGTCAGAGGGACCAGACAATCATCACAGTAGGGAGGGGGTGCCCTCCCCATTAAAAACCCATGAGTCAATAGTGTGTGGCCAATGCAGAGACGGGCAAGAGCTGTCTTCCACCAGCGGGACAGGCCACTGTAGCTCCAGAAACCCAGGCGCTGACAGACGCCGCAGAGCTTGTTAGCCCTGACGGCGTCCCATCTGTCCTGCCAGCAAGAACAAATGGCAGCAGCTATGTAGGGTCGAAAGTCCACTGCAGGTACGGGATGACGCCTGGCAGGAGGCCGAAAACTGGAGGCCACAGCCTTAGCCATGAGCCGGGACCCAACAAAATGTGACTCTGCGGCCACGATGACCCAGGATGACAAGCCACTCGAGAATGGCCAACACCAGGGGATGGGAAGACTTAAAATTGCCCAAGGCCTGCAAGGCACTACAGGATCACTAAAAATAGTAAAAGAAGGCTGAGGGAGAGTAAAAATCTCTTGGAGGGAATATAAAATGGCCGAGAGCTTGGCAGTAAAAATGGACATGACAGAAGGGAGCCTGCCGACACGACAACAGTCAGGAAAGACAGCCCCTCAACCATCTCCAGCATCAGACTTTGACCCATCAGTGTACACAGGGAGGGACTCCCTGTGAGAGGAGGCCTGTTCTAAAAAGAGGGAACGAGCCACTGGAGGAGGAAGAGATTCCTACTTGTCTGAAAAGCAGGTGCAGGTGTAAACTTCTGGAAGAAGCCATGGAGCCACCCTGGGGACCCGCACAGGACAAATCTGGAAGTGATCAATGCCCATCTCCTCCATAGCCTTCCTGACCTGGAAGCCAAAGGGCCATGGTGTGCGAGGATGTAAAAGGTAGTAATGAGACATGATATCAGATGACTCCGCCAAGCAGGGAAGGGAGTCTTGAAGTCAATGTAATCGATGCCAACAACGAACCATCAAGGATTGGCGACGGAGATCAAGAGGTGGCTCATCAGCGTCCACCAGGAGACTGGGGATTGGGGAAGACCTGAAGGCTACGGTCCCCAGATGTACCCCAGCATGATGATCAGGATCTAAGACTCTGAGACTGGCAGCTGTGGCAGAGGGGTACAACTCACACCCATAGTCGAGTTTTAACCTAATAAGAGGACGGTATACTTGGAGGAGGGTGGCCTGATCAGCCCCCCAGGATGTATGGACCAGGACCCTCAACAGGTTAAGAGCCTGGAGGCAAGAGACCTTAAGTAACATAAAAGTGGATGGATATGGGCAGTCATCCACAGGGACACAGGTTGTGTTTAGGAATAAAGACGAGATCCTTTCTGCAGGTAATGAGTTCAACCATGCTACCAATGTTGTCGGTAGTGCAAGAATAAAATTCCTTAATGCACTGAGTTTGACACTTGGCCTCCACTCCGAATTCCTGACAAGTGTACCTGTAAATACATCCGTCTGGATGAACATTATTGAAGCAAGATGAGGGAGTGCTACACGGGACAAAGGCTGAGCATTGTCCCGAAATGGGGTCAAAGTATTTTCCATCATCACAAGTTTCCATAGTATCTGGGATGCCCAAATCGGTGCATATATAATAGTTTCTGCAGTCAGAAGGATAATATTTGTTTCTATATTAAAAGAAGATGAGGACCAAAGGCTGGAAGCCCGCTAATCGTCCTCATCTATAAAATTACAAGAGTAGTCCAAATTCATGTCCAATTTAGTTCGAGATGCCTAGACACATTGCGTTTGAAGGAGTATATGTCGTAGTAAGGTGGAAAGATGGATGAAAGTAAAGTGTTCCAGAGTTGACCTTTGTGTATATGACCTCTTATAATAGGAAGTTGGACAGAAAAGGGGTGAGAACGAGAGGCTTGCTGAGTGTTGCATGCTGTCCTGAGGAGAGGAGGCATACATTGAGAGAGTTCAGAAGAGCAATGTTCAGTGTATTAGTGATAGAAGAGAGAAAGTGATGCAACATTGTGGCAAAGAGAGAGAGGTTGTAGTGAATCAGTAAGAGGAGGAGAGTTGATGAGACAAAAGGCCTTTGATTCCACCTTGTCCAGGAGTATTGTGAAGGTTGAGCCACCTGACACTATGATGAATAGAAATGTAGCTTCCTATATCATTACTATACCAGTTACTATAGATTATACCAGTTACTATAGATTATACCAGTTACTATAGATTATACCAGTCACTATAGATTATACCAGTTACTATAGATTATACCAGTCACTATAGATTATACCAGTTACTATAGATTATACCAGTTACTATAGATTATACCAGTTACTATAGATTATACCAGTTACTATAGATTATACCAGTCACTATAGATTATACCAGTTACTATAGATGATACCAGCATACTATACCAGTTACTATAGATTATACCAGTTACTATAGATTATACCAGTTACTATAGATTATACCAGTTACTATAGATGATACCAGTCACTATAGATTATACCAGTTACTATAGATGATACCAGCATACTATACCAGTTACTATAGATTATACCAGTTACTATAGATTATACCAGCATACTATACCAGTTACTATAGATTATACCAGTTACTATAGATGATACCAGCATACTATACCAGTTACTATAGATTATACCAGTTACTATAGATTATACCAGCATACTATACCAGTTACTATAGATTATACCAGTTACTATAGATTATACCACCATACTATAACAGTTACTATAGATTATACCAGTTACTATAGATTATACCAGTTACTATAGGTTATACCAGTTGCTATAGATTATACCAGCATACTATACCAGTTACTATAGATTATACCAGTTACTATAGATTATACCAGTTACTATAGATTATACCAGTTGCTATAGATTATACCAGTCACTATAGATTATACCAGTTACTATAGATTATACCAGTTACTATAGATTATACCAGTTACTATAGATTATACCAGTTACTATAGATTATACCACCATACTATAACAGTTACTATGGATTATACCAGTTACTATAGATTATACCACCATACTATACCAGTTACTATAGATTATACCAGTTACTATAGATGATACCAGTTACTATAGATTATACCAGCATACTATACCAGTTACTATAGATTATACCACCATACTATACCAGTTACTATAGATTATACCAGTTACTATAGATTATACCAGTTGCTATAGATTATACCAGTTACTATAGATTATACCAGTTACTATAGATTATACCAGTTACTATAGATTATACCAGTTACTATAGATTATACCAGTTACTATAGATTATACCAGTTACTATAGATTATACCAGTTACTATAGATTATACCAGCATACTATACCAGTTACTCAAGATCAGGGGTTCCTAACCATTTTAGAATTGTTACTTCCCTTTGATTAAAGGTGTACTTATGACGCCCCCTCCCCTCCTCTGATGCTGAAATAATGATGTTTATATGCATTCCATATAATATCCATTATATAATTATTTTTATCCCTCCCTTATACCTGCATTTATCATGCTTTCAATAAGAACATCATCACAGGAGTATTGTTCGTAACAATATCTTTAGGAAGACCCTATTGAATTTCCTAACCTTCTGTTGAACTTTGATTACCCCCACGCCCCCTCTAGCAATCTCAAATGCCCCCCAAGTTGGGAATCACTGCTCTTGACTATACCATCGTTCTATACCAAATTATACCTTATCAAGTTATACCATACCTGACCACACTATATCAAATTATACCCTTACATACCACACCATATCAAATATTATAATAACATCTTTTTTTTTTATGTTCCAACACTGGACATAGGCTGCATCAAGCCCGTTATCATGGCCCAGATCAACTGCTACTCTCACACTCACACGTCACGACTTCCCAACTCGTACCCAGTCACAGAGGGAGGGAAATGAGGGTAATTCCCATTTACTGCAGCTGTTATGGTAGTTAATGCTGAAAACTAGATTTGGAAGAGTAATTATTCTCAGCCCCTCACCTGAAAGAATTCGATCTCCCGACCTATAGGTTACGACGTTGTGAGTAAATCTGTCTCTTGCCACACCCTAGTCATTTATACCATACTACACCTTACCATACTCTACTCAATATACCACTGTCACACCATAAACTGCCATACCATTGTCACATGATAACTTCCCATACCAATCACACCATACATACCCAACCATATTATGCCACCCTACCATACTACACTACATCAAACTTTTATAGTAATACCGATGAGAAACAAAACAAACCCCAAACCGGATGACGGAGAACGAGGGGGAAAGGGACAGTAAACACAAAGGAAATAGAAATAGAAAGTGGCTGGCTCGGGTCCAAAGGGGCGCCTAAACCTTTCAGTAATGCCCACATGACCACAGGCAATACACCCCCTATGGTGGTGACATAACAAAAATATTATCTTCATATGTCAGTTATATTATTTTCTTTGTTGTCTACTAATATTTTAAGGAGAGGTTCTCTTTTTGGTAGGTTGGAAGGCTACCAGAGCTGGCAGGCTGGCAGACACCCTCAATGGTACTAAGAGGGGATCTGTTTCGTGGCATAGTTAGGAGGAATCACAAACCTTCTAATTCACCAACTAAAGAATCTCCCCTTAACTTTTGTTTTCATATAGTGTACCTATATTTTTCTATTACCGAGGTCAGGCCTTTCCCATGAAACAGCTGGAAGGCGAGACTAATTCTTCCCAGGTGAAATGATATTTAGCCTTGGTACATGGGAGTGTGTGGTTAAAAGAACAGGTGGTGGAGGTATTATTGTATACAGCCACCACCAAAAGTATTGTCTGCTCTAATCACCTTCCAACTTGGGGGTATAAAGGAGGGTGGGGGGGTGGGGGCTTACAAGGCACCAAGAAAATCGAACACCTTTTTCATCACAAACCAACGATTGCACAGACTTCTGTTGGTCAGTGGGCAAGACTTTTAATGATAACAGTTCAGTCGACAGCATAAACTCGCCTCCAACAACGTGTACCATGTAAACCAGTTGATTGGCATATATTAAATTAGGAGTGTGTTCCAGTCACACCTTTATAGTAACTGGTTATAAAACAACGTTGTTGAAGATGTTTCGCTACTATTTGGTCAGGAAAATACCTTTGACCCAAAGAAGGAGTAGCATAACGTCGTCGATAAAGGCTTTTTCCCATGACTGTGCTTGCACGTACGTTCTTTAAAATTATCAACTGGTTTACATGGTTCAGCACAATCAGCCATGGCTGTACGAGTATATAATACGTCATGATATTCATACCTGTGGATAATTTTGTTTCTGGCTTCATCAGGGATAAAATATATTATTATACGAATGTGGACTCCAATATGTTCCTTCCAGTGGGGTACTTGATTCACATTTTGTTCCAAAAAACGAAAATGAAATGATCTTTTGTCACTGTACTGGAGAATGCTTGCCCATTATTTCAGTAAATATTAATCGTGTTTTGTATAAACACAGTTATAATGAAGTAAATATGTAAGTGCTTAACTTATTCTGCAAGGCCACAATGACACAGTTGTAACCCTGCTCCTTAAGTTCCCACAAACACTCATGGACCAACAAATAGTATGATGAAAAAGAGAGTGAACTTCACAGGAAAGAGGGTTGTTTACGACTTTTACGTGATATAACAGCATAACCTGGGCCACGGTAACGGGCTTGATTAAGTCTATGTCCAATGTCGGAACATATATAAAAAAAAAAAAAAAAAAAAAATCCTTACCCTCAGCTCTTACCCCCTCCCTTTTCTACGTCTCTCCCCTTCCCCACCTTTTCCTATTGTCTCCCTTCACCGTTTTCCTTAACCTTCCACTTTTTAATCCCTCCTCCCCATATCTCCTTGTTATTATTTGCTCTCGTTGAAACACAAGCTCAACATAATACAGCCTAAGACATTGCATAGACAACACTATGTATCATCTCGTCTGCAATATCGAAGGAATAATATACATTTCCAATTCATTACGTTTAACTCCATATCGTATACGGTAATTATTTGTTAAAGACCAAATGGTCCACACATGTTGACGAAATATAGGCTAAAGTTTCTACAAATATTTCGAGAAACATTTTGTATTAGCGATCATTTTGGTATCCCAGATTGGAGGTATTAATAGCCTCCAATTTGCGAGCACGATAAAAGACTGATGAGGAAATTACACTATTTGTGGTCAAATAAGTTGCTTGGGATATAAAGCACCTGTGCACCCTGCCTCCCTCAACTCACTCCCTGCAAGCTGGAGATGAAGCCAAAGGCGGAGGTGGTGTGGGGGCACAGTAGGTTCCCAACATAAAGGTTTTAATCATCTGGCAATATCTAATTTTAGTGATTAAATTATTTATAAAGTAGTTTAATATGTAGGGTTTTTTTTATTATCTAAAAGGCCGTGGCCGAGTCAGTATACAGAGTGTAATAATGCGGGCGAGAGAGTGAGAGGGGAAGGGATTAGCACGACCAGTTCCGGTGAAATAGAAGAAAAGGGATATGTGCAGATAAAATTAATTAATATACAAGGCCTAACAGAAAACAATATTATGGAACTAGAAGAGCTAATCAAAGAGGATACTGTGTTGTGTGTAACAGAGACTCAAGATAAGATATGGAAAGTGAGAGTCGGCAAAAACATGAGAATTCTAGAAAGTATGAGAAATATAGGAGAGAAAAAGGGAGGAGGGGTGATGATTGTTTACAGAGAAAATAGTACCGGCAAGCTGAACTTTAAAAAGGTAGAGGGAAAGAGCTAAGACTACTTATATGTGATAAGTTATTTGAGGGACACTAAGACCCGGTAGTACTCGTGTCCGTGTAATTAAGGAAATTTTGTTTGTGAGAAATAAGTTTAATATGTTGGATGTGACCCCGTGTCTTATGTTAGGGTTATATCTTTCTACACTGGCTTGTGTGCGTGTTGGTTTGAGTACTGTTTGAGTAAGTGAGTGGGTGTTTTTGATGTCAATAAGATTTTCCTGTAAGAGTTTCCTATCAGTCTATAATAGTAAGTCGCCTTCATGGGTGGAATTGTCCAGTGTCGCCTGTGCTGTCCAGTTTATGTCGGGAAGGTTAATAAAGTCACCAGCCAACCATATATTTTTAGATGGGTCAATTTTAGATAAACATTCGTCAAGGGTCTGCAGGTATTCTAATGAATGGAAACAAGAATAAAAGGAAATCAGGTGAAATACATTTAATATATCCAGAGCACCCCAAATGACCTGTGATCAGCAGGAAAATAATGGGAGAAAATAGGGAAGGGCTATATACTATTAAATAACTACTGGATACGCTCCACAGAAGAATTAACAAAAAAAGTGAAAATACCATTTGGAAAGATAGGCAACATGACGTACAAGGAGACAGAACGGAAAATAAAAGTATGGGATACTGAAAACTGGATCAAAGAAGAAGAAAAGAGAACACTAGAAATTTATGGTAAATGGAAAGGAAATGTCAAACGGGAGAACAACATATTATAAAAAATTAAGGACGGACATAGTCAAAGACCGTACATCGATGATCGAACAAGAAGAGGAGTTGATAGGTTATTATTTTACTCTTTAACGGGAATATAAGCATCACAACAAAGGAAACAATACACAAATTCTGGAAAATAAGGAAGAGAAAGGAAGAGGAAAGAAGATGAAGACAGCAGTGGAGGAAAAAACTGAAAAAGGAATACCAAACATATACCAAGATAGTACATCTGGGAGTGTGGACGCAGTGATGCCAAGTATGGGGAATTAGAGGTAACAATGGGGAAATTATATAAAGATTGTTCAAGAGTAAATGGGGAAATTTCTAAAGAAGATTGTAATAAATGTGCGACTATCTTCATGAGTAAACAGGGAATATTTGAGGTAAAAAGGGAAATTCTGATGTTGAAGTTGGAGAAAATTCGTCAAGAACACCTGGCAAGTTGGCAACATTGTGTGGACGGCTCCATGTAAACACCATCATAATACTCGTGCTGCTGCTGTGTCCGAGTGACTGTCCTTTATTATTTTCCCTTGTTCTCCCTTATTGTCCAGCAGCTCATATAACACCACAAGGACCAGCACTAGTAATAACAGGATACATTCATCGCCAGGATTCCCGATAGAAGGGTGAGGTATGGAAAGTATTGTGTGTGTGTTTAATATGGGTACGAAGCATTGTATTTTTCGATATTTATTGAGAGAATTACCGTTTTGTAGCAGTGTTGCCAGATCCGGCTAGGTCCCAGTATTTTGCCCCGGTCATTTACTGTACTTTACCACGGTTATTTCCCGGTAGTTTGCCCAGGTTAGGTCCCGGTAGTCTGATGTGGTCTAGGTTAGGTCAGGTAAGGTCAGGCTAATTTCAAAAGGCCCCATTTGAATATGCTCTGTCTTGGAAATGAGGCATTTGAGGAGGAAATGCCATAGAAGAAAATAGTCTTAGAATGGTCTAAATAAGTGAGTAATGAAGGTAGAAAAACCGTACGCAATAACAGTAATTCTTTCAATATATACCAAAGAATTACCGTTATTGCGTAAGGTTTGTGAGGTCACAAAAGCGAAGCGCTGTTGCCACGTTAGCCTCGCCAAGTGTGGAGGTGGTCCAGGTGGAAATCTTGTAGAGTGTACCTCTCCGAGTACCGGGTGGTGGACGGTTCTTACAGTCTCTCCTAGGTGCTCGGGGAGGAGGCTTATAGTGTGGGAGGGAGCACCCTCTCCTTTGTGGAGAATGCTGGCCTCCACAAATTGTTAACTTTATTATTTTTATGGCTTTTTCTTTTAGATAGTTCAAAATGTTTTTAATTTTGATTCTATTATATAATTAATCAGGTTATTTTAGTAAAAATGTGAGTTCAGTCCTTTTAATTATGCTGCTTCTCCCTTTTGGGATAATAAAGCCTGGCTTATATGTGTACATATTTTATTAATGATATAAATGACCATATTTTAAAATCCTTAGAATTTAATATTATGTTGGGTGGTATTTGACCCTAGCTGTTGTGCCACCAGATGCCTAGTGGCATCTATTAATCAATCAATCATTCAAACCATGCATACAAGAGGGTACATTTGCATATATACGCGTGTGAGGTCGCGTACGTGGCTCATCGTAAGTACGCATGCACTCCAAAGGGACAAAGGGAGGGGAGGGAAGAGTCACACAAGGCCTCGAGAGTGGGAGCAGTAGGGGAGGGTTGAGGTGGATGGAGTATGGGATAAGCTCCACCCACCAGCCCACGCAGGCTAGATTTAGTGTTACTATAGTCAATCTCCTAGTGGCCTAGTTCTAGCCCAGGTCTTTCCAGTGGTACCATCGCAATGGCTGTATATAGCCCATGCTCGATCGAGGCCCATTGGCTGCTTTGCACAGGATATCTCGTGTATCTATCGATACCAATCGGTCTTTTGGGGTTAGCAATATCGACTTTTTCACTTAAGGTGTTGATCTGTCTTTTCTTTTCATCACTACTAATATAACTTGAAAGCTTTCTCTCCAACGCCATTGAAAGGTGATTACTGTACGAAAAGTAAGCATGAAAATATCACAAAAATCGCGGAAATAATGTGTCCGTGTGGCAACAAGTACGCCATGACTGATAAACTGACCGATACCAGGTCTGATTCCCATACTTCCTCACCTACCATCACACCACACTGCAATACCTTATTTCATGTTAATTTATATTTAGATATATTTCTCCAGTATTATATCCTTTTTTTGTGAAATTGTCATGTTTTTGTGTGTGCACAGCTGTGTATGGGAATCAGAGATAAGAGTGAAAGCACATGTACTTTTGAGGGCGGGTGTGCATGCGGTCAGTCGTACGCATCAAATTTAATATCTCGGATAATAACTCGACATGGGTCTCTCCATCTGAGCCAAGTTAGAGAGGATTTACTGTACAATAATAGTGAACTGATTTATCAATATAATTTTATATATAATATTTTTAGTAAACCCATGTGTTGGTAAATAAGAATTGATGATAGTTACCCATTTATTTTAATTATGTATTTTTTAACCTAGTATGTATATAAATAATTATTCAATTTATTATTGTTTTCCATTTTATTCAGGACCAGTGATGACCAACTCAACCAATGGAGGTGTGATGGGGGCAAGTACTGTAGAGGGCAAAGAACCCCAATGGAAGACCAAGGAGGGACATTGAACAGGTTATAACACATTATTTCTTTTACTTATTTAATGTCCATCGCCTCCTTCATTTATTGCTTCTTTCTCGTAATTTCTTTCAATTCTTTCATTTTTCCTTCGTTTTTTTCTCATCAATATATAAATAAATTATAGTATATGGTACAGAGTTTGTCAAATTTTCAGATAGTTGATAATATATATTTTTGCATTTTTTTATATTCTAAAACGAGATCCAAAATGAAAAAAAAATCTTGTATTCTTTTGATACTGGTAAATTTACCTCCGAAATCCAAATAATTTTAGTTTCCAGTTTCTCCTTTTTTCCTTTCTTTCCTTTTTTATACATATGCAGTCAATGCAAAAAATGAGGACAAAATCATTGTGCAACCGCAGGGTCATCATAACCACACCTTGGCAATAATGTCTTAGTTACTTGTTAGCATTTTGTTGGCATCCGACTCTTCCAGTCTTTTTGGGACAGAATCAGTGAACACAAATTTCAAGTTAAGACTCTAAAAAACATGTATTTAAGGTTAAACAGTTGCAGTCGTTTTGGGACAGAATCGGCGAACACACATTGCAAATCATGCTATCCTTTTGATTAATGTATTACATATCAAGTCCCAAATAGCATGTGTGTAGTCAAGAGCTTATAGTGCATAGTTCATCCAAACTGGTATGCTAACCTTTTATTAATTCTCAGGATGGACACATTGAAATGAGGATGATGGAAGACTGCTAGAGGCCTGGAAGACCCTGTAGGATGAGGGAGATGATGGGAGGTGGGACAGCAAGCATGAAGAAAACAGAAGGAAAAGAGGGATGGTTGAAGAATTGAAAGGAGGGACACTTCAAGACTACTCCAGTACCCTGAAGATTGATCCAGTGTTAGTCAAGAACTTCATTTGAATACACTCTTATTTTCTCTGCAGGTATGTTTTAGTTTCTTTCTGGGTGTCTTGTATTTCATTCTCCACTATTTTTATTCCATTCTACCCCTTGTCTTAAGTTCTTTCTCAATCTTCCTTGAAGTACGACAGGTTGGTTTTACAGGCCATTTCAGACAGACGGATAGTAATTGTAATAGACAAGTTTTACATTTGTGATGAGAATACTTTCTAGCCCCCAGCCCCAAAAGCATCTCATTTAAAATGAACATGTTATATTCCTTCTCATAATTTTTCTCTCATTTTTTATACCACCCACATTAATTGGCTTCTATTATGTCCAGTTCCACAAGAGGCTTACGAACCTTCTCTGTTTGTTCATCCATCCTTCCATCTATAGCAACAGTACGAGCATCACTAGTTACTGTGAGTGTTTATGGAGCTACATTGGTTTCTGTATGTTTGTATAATGTAATGTATGCAGCTTGGGTTTAGAAATGTGCACTCATGACTAAAGCTATCTGTATTTTTTATATTTTGCTCAAATATATGACAGCTAAGAATAATCAATAGTAATTCCATATTTGATGCAATTCCCAGATGCTTTGATTTTGGTGAATGAACAGTAACTGTCAAAACCAGAATATGATTTACTTATGTGCTTATGAACCTGATGGTCTGTTTATGTTGGTAGGTTTAATTAAGGGGATAGTATACTTTTGGTACATTAGAACACCTTGACTTCTTAGAGTATACCAGGAAACAGGATCAGACAAACAAATATAATGGTGGCCTGATACTTGGAATAGTTTGGAGGAATCACTTGCTTCAGATTTACCACCACTATACAACCCCAATAACATTTCAACATTAAGAATTGGTTGTATGTCCAATATAGAATCTTTAAGTTCTCAACATTTTGGGTTCATAATGCACTTGGGAAAAATTTTTCTGTCAGCAGTACATTACAGGGTTGGCCAGGCTAAGTTGTAATCTATTAAGTGATTAAGTTTTCTTTTAGTTGAGGAAAGTGTTGTATGTCCAGTTGATGTACATCTGATGTGAATTGGAGGGCTACACACTCTTCAGATTGCCAAGATACAATGCTATACTATGGTATTTATTTTGGCCTTTGAGGGGATTTTGTACCCTCTAATTCACCCTCAAAATTGGCTCATACTGTACTGTGGTGTATAAAAGTTTGTTCACTCATCCAGCAACAATATAACTGAAGCAACTGTGGTTCAACCAAACTACTAAACAACAGATGAAGGTTAGCAAAATATGTTTATAGTCAAGCACAAGGAAACTGGCGTCTAAGGTGGGGCTACAGGCGGAGATCTCACCCCAAGCAGCATTGCCACATCAGTCTTTCCAACCCACATTATTCTATCATATACCACACCATGTGGCAGAGTTGCCATCCAGCGTTGTACTGTATACACGCTGAGTGCGGGGTCAGTAATTTAATGAGGTCAGTCAGGTCATTTCTCCTTTGGCCATCACCATATAGGTACACACACACTGTGTACAATCTTCATTTTACTATGCTGAGGGAGACACACATATAATTTCATACATTAAAAAAATTGTCACCACGAGAGAAATAGTTGCACCTTCCGAAATCCTATCACGTCTTCCCTTCGTACACACTGTGTGTACAATGTTCATTTTACTATGCAGAGGGACAGAAACAAAAAAGATTAATACACACACACACACACACAATGCAGAGGAGCAAACACATTAAAGAGAGGGGAAGAGAGGGAGAAAGGAGATTCAGGTGAGAGAATGCAAATCCCATTCTGACAAACCACAACCACATGTGGCAACGCTGCTTGGAGGGAGATCCTCACCTATCGCCCCACCTCAGACGCCCGTTTCCTTATGGTTGACTATAGTTTTTTTGAACCACAGTGAATTCAGTTATTGTGACTGGCTGAGGGAACAAACTTTTGTTCATTATAGTTCAGCTTTGCACATAATGGTATCCATCTCCTCAAGCTCATATTTATTGGAATGAACATAACTCTATCCTCAATACAAGTTGTTGTTGTTGTTGTTGTTGAAGTTCCTCAAGCTGTCTGGCCGAGCAGCCCCGAGCTCCTGAGGAAGGTCATGGCCTGAACCGGGCTTTCCCACAGTGCTCTCAGAGAGTGTATGTTGTGTTGTTGGCGAGTGTGGTTGTGTGCATTGCAGTCTTCAATAATGTGTTTAATAGAATGGGGTGCTGTGTTGCATCCCGGACAGGCATCCGCAATGGCTCCATCCAGCCTCTTCTGATATGTCAGAAGGGCCGGGTGGTGGCCACACCGCAGCCTGGCCAGGTGGACTCTGTCCTCACGGGGAAGGGAGGATTCGGATGGGTGGATGTCAGGAGGTCGTGCATGCAGCTGAGTGCTGTTTTTGAGTGTTTGGATGGATTGATGAGTGATTTGAGTATGGATGTGTTTCTGGAGATTGGTTTGGGGTGGGCAGGGTGTAAGAGATGATAGTATTTGTGTATGGTATCGTGTACTGGGTGTTGTTTTGATGTTCCTTGGCATGTGTGGGTGTTGTGCCATGTAGTGTAGTGGATGGTGTGGGTTTGTGGAGGCTGCAGCAAGTGTTTGTGTGCCTCTCATGTCAAGGTGATCCTTGATTTTGGATTCATAGTGTAGGTGGTCTGTAGGTGTGGTAGCTGTGCAGCCTGTGATTGTCTTTAGGGCTCTGTTCTGTATGGTTTGAAGGGTGTTGTGATGAGTCTCAGTGAGGTTTGAAGCCCAGGCAGGGCTTGCATAATCCATCACTGATCGAATATATTGTTTGTATACTGTGGTTTCTTTGTTGTGTCCAAATGTTGTGCTGGTAAGTGATCTGAGGGCTTTAAGTCTTTGCATGCATTTGTTTTTGATGGCCGTAATATGTTGTTTGAATGTCATGGATGTATTGTATGTTATGCCAAGTATTTTGGGTGTGTGTGGTATAGGTGTGTTGTTTATGGTGAGGTGTGGTGTGTAGCGGTGTTCTGCATTCCAGTTGGAGAGAAAGGTGACAGTTGACTTGGTGGGTGCTATTTTAAGTCTGTTTGTGGTGAACCAGGCATTAAGTGTGTTGAGGTAGGGTTGGAGGATGAGAGTGGCTGTGTTTGCATTTCTGTGTGTACATGTGAGTGTTATGTCGTCTGCGTAGGAGGCTATGTGTATTTGTGGTGCCTGGGGTGTTGGTATGTCGTGCATGTATAGGTTGAAAAGGGTGGGTGAGAGTACAGAACCTTGGGGGACACCGTTGGTGAAATTTTTAATGTTAGATGACTGACCAGCAAATGTAACATGGGCTACTTTTCCTCCCAAGAAGCTGGCCAGCCATCTTTTGGTGTTATTATGCATGTTTGTGTTGTATAATTTGTTTGTGAGGTTGTGGCGGGGGATCAGGATGAGGATGAAGGTGACTGACGTGCGAAAAATGTTGGATGAGTGTGTTTGCTTGTTGTTTGTTAGAGGGTATAGTGTCTGTTGTTGTGATGGCTGCATGTGATTGTGTAGTGTTGCTGTTGGACAGTGTGATGCTGTTTAGTGTTTTGTAGAGTTTGCTGGTGTTGGTTGTGTGGTTGAGTGTACTGACAAAACTTTGCCAGTAAGTGTTTTTTGTTCTTTAATTTTGTTGTTTATTTGTGTATTTAGTGGTTGTATTTGGTTTATTGTGTGTTGTGTAAGAGGAGTTGGGGATGTGTGTTTAAGTGTGTCACGTTGTTTGATGAGGTCTTGAATTTCTGTTATAAAGTTGGGGTTGTGTTTTCTTCTGTTACCTCTAGGGATATGCTGTTTGTCTGCATTTTGTATAATTGTATTGAATTTTTGAACAGCTGTGTTGATGTTTGTGATGGGTGTACTGTTCAGTGTTTCGAAGTGTTGTTCTGTTTCCATAGTGAAGGCTTCCCAGTTGGCACTTTACAAGTCATAACTATTACTGCTTGGACTAGTTGGTTACTTTTCCTGGCACTCTGTATTGAACCTGCATACAGTATATATACAGGGTGTCCATAAATTATCTGAACATCGTTAATTAACATTAAAGGGACTGTTCATATACTTTATGGACACCCTAAATTTCTGTCTGGCTATTCAGCTTTTTTATTCATACAGATTGCATCCAGGGTTTGGATATCTACAAGCAGTGTTGCTTTCTATATTCCGAAAGTGCCTCCCAGTTGGTAGGGAGCTCTAACCTACCACTTTGGAGTGGTTGTGGAAAGCAACACTGCTTGTAGATTTTGAAACCCTGAATGCAATCTGTACCAAAGAGTTAAATATCTTAATTTTAACCATAAATCAATGTCTTTCAGGTCAGCAGTGACAAATGTGAAGAAGTCCAACAATCATCACAAGAAGGAAGCCAAAGAGGACAAGCAGAGAACTGAAGAATGAATAGAAGCACTAAGGAACGTGGAGAACTGAAGGAAGAAGAAAATGATGAGCAAGGAGAGAAAAAAAAAAAGGATATTAAATTTTCATTTGATAAAATATTTTTATTTATTTTCCCATCAGGTGTTACATTGAACTTATGGATACCTAAAAGGGTGTAGGGTTAAAAAAAAAATTGCTGATATGAGGGTATCAAACTCTACCTAAATTCCCACCATTATAATATCAGCATTGCAAAGTGACCAAGAAGTTGTGTGTGCATTCCTCTAAACTGACTCTGAAAAGACTTGTGAAACTATACAGGACACATGGTGTCCAGAAATTCCTTGTGTTCATTTAAATGATGAAAGATTTGGGGGAAAATCTCCTGGTAAATTGGAGGGCTACTAATTCCTCCAAACTATCCCAGTAAACAAATCACCTCAAAGTTACTAATTGGGGATCTGTTTTGTGACATAGTTTGGTTGACTTGGTAACCCTCCAATTTACCAACGAGTTTATCCCTTTAAAACCACACAAGGATTTTAGGGAAGCCCCCGTCCTTATATTGTTTCATGTAAAAATTCAGTATTCCATTAGAGAAAACTGAACTACAGACCCCAAACTAGGTTTTCCAATATAATGAAGAAATTAACCTCTACACGGAAAGATTGTTTGAATTTAATGAAATAGTGTATTTTCATGAAACACTGCAATGCTGATACTGTTAAGAGTAGTATGCTTTTGGTGCATTGGGGTTTCTTGATTTCTCCAGAGTAATTGAACTGGATTTAAAAATTGTTTTACTGCCTTCTGATTCAACCTTTGGTCTGGTCTTGTGTTCAGTCAACATATAACTCGATTTTTTAAATATAAATAGTAAGTTGCATCAAATTCAAGGGATGCAGTAATGGGTGCTTATGAATTCCAGGAAGATTATCATTACTTTCAAAATTATAACACTTGTTAAAATGACCTTGAAAACAAATGACAACACTTTTTATGAAATATACATTACATTTCTTCCATACTGCAGCTTGTGATTTTAAACTAAGACTATGGTGTCAAGACTATTAGTGTTATATATATATACCAAACACAAATACCAGACAATAACTCCACAGTATACAATAAGAACATTTCCTAAACCAGTGCAATAAATCAGATAAACTAAGAAAAGGTAGAAAGATAAAATTGTTAAGTTTAAAGGGGATAGTAGTGTTGGTAAATGGAGTAACTGGATTCCTCTAAACTATTCCCAGCAATAATAGATTTTGTAAATCAGGTCCTGTTTGTTTCCTGGAATATTTTGGAGGAGGAATCAAAGTGCTCCAATGTATCAAACAAAACTATACTATTCCCTTAATTAATCCAACACTGATGCAACACTACTATGACAATATCAAGACTTTGGTATGAAAGTGTTGTTATGTCTGATGCCCTCATATCATAAGTATCTCCTCACCATCTACCGGACACTGTAGTAATAACTGTAGTAGGGATGCCAGCCAGTGATGAGGTTCCAATGTGATACGTCTTCATAACAACTTCATTACACAACCTGCAACAGAACCAAAGTACATGTTAGTGTCACACATTCAACTTCAATCCACTTTTGCTTTATTTTTGTGCTTACTTCTTTCAATGGCACTGAAGAGAAAGCTTTCAAATTATAGTAGTAGTGATGCAAAGAAAAGACAGATCATCACATTATGTGAAAAGTCAATATTGTTGAGAGAAAGGAGGAAAAGTGGCAACAATTGGCCATGCTTTAAGCTCCTTCCACACGAGAGGCAAAAAGACGGCGGGTTTGGGCAACCGAGTGAAATTCCCTCACATTCTACCAGTATTACCAGATCAAAGTCCCAGACATCCATTAGCCACTTGTGCCTGCTACCCACCCACAAAATTAGTAACGGTGTCTGCCTGTCGTCTTTTGCCACTCGTGTGGAAGGGGCTTTAGGGTTGATCCAAATATCTGTACCCACCCAAAATACTTTGTATAACATACAACATATCACAATCATCAAAAACAAATGCATGCCAAGACTTAAAGCCCTCAGATTACTTGCCAGCACCACAGTGTACAAACAATATATCCGATCAGTGATGGATTATGCAAGCCTTAACTGGGCCTCAAACTTCACTGAGACTCATCTCAACACCCTACAGACCATACAGAATGGAGACCTAAAGATAATCACAGGTTGCAAGCTATCACACCCACAGACCACCTTGACATGAGAGGCACCCAAACACTTGCTGCAGCCTCCACAAACCCACACCATCCACAACACTACATGGCACAACACCCACACATGCCAAGGAACATCAAAACAACACCCAGTACACGATACCATACACAAATACTATCATCTTTTACACCCTGCCCACCCCAAACCAATCTCCAGAAACACATCCATACTCAAATCACTCATCAATCCATCCAAACACTCAAAAACAACAGTCAGCTGCATGCACGACCTCCTGACATCCACCCATCCGAATCCTCCCTTCCCCGTGAGGACAGAGTCCACCTGGCCAGGCTGCGGTGTGGCCATCACCCGGCCCTTCTGACTTATCAGAAGAGGCTGGATGGAGCCATTGCGGATGCCTGTCCAGGATGCAACACAGCACCCCATTCTATTAAACACATTATTGAAGACTGCAACGCACACAACCACACTCGCCAACAACACAACATACACTCTCTGAGGGCACTGTGGGAAAGCCCGGTTCAGGCCATGACCTTCCTCAGGAGCTCGGGGCTGCTCGGCCAGACAGCTTGAGGAACTTCAACAACAACAACAACCTCAGATAAATGATATAGGAATTACCCCAATGAGAGTGTGACCAGCAGTGGTATTGAGATGAGTACATAAATTATACAGTATGAAATTATGAGGGTGGAGGTAACATATTGACAATGCTACAGGATGAGAGGAAGGACACCATCCATAAAGGAAAAGAAGGAAAGAAAGAACAGTTGCATAGCCTCTCATTTTGCAGGGATGGTAATGGAGGTTAGGTGTCTGGGAAAGGAGACAGAGAGGAAAGACACCCACTACAACAGAAAAACAGGGAAAGAATGATAAATTATACTGTACAATATTCTAAAACTCTAAAATTTGCCAGACCTGCCCTAAATATACCTAAAGCAAGGCTACTGTATGATAAAGGCAGTTATCCTTCATAGCTACAGATACAAGAAATTTTTAACAACAATGGGCCATATGCAAGAACATTCATGGTGTTGACGATAGTTTGGTATCGGTACGATGGCTCCATAGATGCACTTCAGAGCCATCGTACCAGTACTGCACCATCATTCTTGAATACGGGGCTATAGTATATCTAATAAATGACTTGACCAAAAACTCACCAACTCTTCAACAATGACAATAGCAACTGGTCAAGCTGATTCCTGTTGTATGCTGGAAGTTTGTGCATCATAACACCAACACTTTCTTCACCCTAATGCAGTCCACATCAGCTCAAGCCCCATCCTGTAATACAATGCACATATAAGTACAGTATGTATCAACTGCTGTAAGTGTATGCGAGAGAAAAAAAGAACACAAAAAAAATACGAAAATTAACATCAAATTTCAGAACAAGTTAATAATTATCATGTGTAATAACTAACTAACTACAGTGTAAATAAACCATCAACTCTTATTTATCATTTCACATTAATTACATTCCCTTTAATTAACCTACTTAGCGATGACGACTGGACTGGGGAGACTTGAATGACAGGAGTATATTAATTAATTACTAAGGGTACAGAGGCCATGATGAATATGATAAACAAATAAAACCAGTGATGCCAACTCAAATTTTTGGAATCCGCTAGACTAGTCAAGAAAATCTGCTAAATCATAATAATATAGGCCTACATATGCATACAAATACACACTAAAACACACATAGTCAGAAACATACTGATACACACAAATACACATAGGCCTATACTGTAGACATACGCATACATAGAGAATAAAATTCAGGTAATAGTAATAATGTTAAGAGAGAGAGAAAAAAAAAACGACAATAGACAATAGGCTTTGAGTTAGCTGAATATATAATAGTTAATCATAAAAAGTATTCTTTACAGTGTGTACGTTTTCTGTGGTTTACAATATAAGCATAACTGAAATACTTTTCGAAATCTGGTCCAAAATAGGTTGATGCTGGTAATGATCGAAATTACTTGGTAAAAGTAGGATTAGGTTACATTTAGGAATATCAGCTGGACAAAGAAGGATTTTACATGTCACTGCTAAACAAACTTACTTTTAAAATTTACGATAATCTGTGGTTTCAGCAGATCTGTAACGCTAATGAATGATGCTAAAATTCACCTAGAACAAAGAATCAAATGTTAATATACGATTTTATTACGAAATCATAAATATAAGATTTGTATAATTTTCCCCACGTCTATGTGGAGTGGATGTCATTTTGGTCTGGGCAAATAGTTTTACTGGCGGATGTCCTTAATAACATCAATTCTCCCTATATATCCTGGCGTAATTAAGACGGCACTGTGTTGAGCTTGTTAGCCCAACACAGTGACCTAAGGAAGGACACAGCTGCAACCTTTCCAATAGTCACCATCTTCACTCCCTACACATATTCCTTACTGCTCAGTGCTCATATTTATGGAGATATATTTTAATACCCCAGACTCCAACTCAATCGGATACGGTACCTACTGTCACGGTCAATAATAATCATCCACATATGTGTAGCTCAAACAATTTACTGTCTAATGTTTTCACGTTTACATATGATGTTATTGTTTTAAGTAGTGTGTAGCTGCTTATATTAAATTAAAAGATGATAGTTAACCTATTTATTGGAAAGTTTATCATCTAAGGAACAGAGGGAAGCTGTCAAACTCTTACGTGAGTTACCCCTATATAGATGATTATATTTGACCGCGACTGTACTTTATATATATCATTGTCAGCCATGTAGAGTCCAAGGCTGCTCCAGGAGTTCATTGACTAGGCAGAGTCTTTACCAAGTTCTGCCTGCAAGCATTTCTATTTAGTCTCTCCACCTCCTATTGGTTTTCTTCTGTTTCTTCTGTACTTTCTTTAAGACCAGCCTGTGAGCCTTTTACTCCATCTGTTACATCCCATTCTTGCTATATGTCCTGCCCACTTCCAAGTCTGTTCCCTAATGACTTCAATGGTGTCATTAAATTTAGTCTGCTCTGTCACCCACGTTGATCTCTTCCAAACATACCGTACCCATCTGCTACCAAAAGTGTCAAAAAAGGTTAACTTTAGCACATATTTTTCTTCATATTCCAATGACCATTCCGCTCGTTCATATGTCGATATGACCCTACTATGACCCAGGATCCATGCTATGACCATTATCGCAACAAATTATTGCTGCCAATTAATGTGAAGTGATTAGACATTAAGTGCAAGTGTGGATTAAAGAAAAATTATTAGGTATTTTGGTTGCCATTGCACCAGAGGCCTCAAACACAAACGCTCCACCACTATAAAATTATAATTTGAAACGTTACACGATTACTTATATATATTCACCACCACCACCACCACCACAACATCTTACAGTTTATTGGAGAATGGCACTTACGTCTTACCTACTCTGAAACGTACTGCAACATTTACCTCTCCAAGACCCATCATTTGTTCAGAACAAGAGTGGCTTTAATGCCTTTTTTTATTTTGTTGCACCGGGACGGATAGTTAATATACCATTTCTGTCCAGAGAAGCACCATTAATTAATCTAACTAGCATTACAAAGTTAATTAAGGGAATATATTACTTCACGTCCAGGTGGATATAAGAAATTAGGGTAATTATTATGTATATATGGGATAATTAATTGTCATATATAATAATCATGCAACATTTTGTATTTTGAAACTGGAAGTTATTTTTCACACACATCTCCATCAGTTTAACAGCTTTCTTTCTCTCCTATTTTCTTCTACAATTTTCGCTCCCATTTCTCTTTCATTTCTCTCCATTTCACTGCTCTTCACTTTAAAGTTTTCCATTTCTCTCTCTCTCTCTCTCTCTCTCTCTCTCTCTCTCTCTCTCTCTCTCTCTCTCTCTCTCACCAAAGACACACACATATTCTCTCTCTCTCCCTCTCTCTCTCTCTCTCTCTCTCTCTCTCTCTCTCTCTCTCTCTCTAACACTTCCCCTCTTCCACTTTACTTTTTTCTAATTTCTCCCCCCCCCCCAAAAAAAAAAAAAAAATTACCGAAATTGCCTTAATTTTTCTCTCCCTATACTTGACTGATCTTCTCAACTACATGTATACAATTCTACCACCACGCCCTTTCCTTCATCACCCTTTATCCCTTTTCTTCTCCCAATCGGTTACCACAGCTTCTCTACCTCCCTCATTTCCTTCTCCTTCCTTTTCTCTTTCTACTCCCAGATCCTCCCTTCATTAACACCACCAAAACTTTAGCAAAATCCAAAAAAATGTACGAAAACAAAATAAATACATTGGAATAAACAATAGTCTTGAATTTTTTTTTTTTTTTTTTTATAGTTATTAATTAGGGGTAACAACATCTTATAGGAAAATATATATATAAGGGAGGTTGGTTGAGTGGTGAGGGTGATGAAGGGAGAATGGTAAAGGAGAGTAAAATTTAATCGTGAGGGAGGGAAATCGTGTAAGTTTAGTATAGCTTACATTTCTTCTTTTGTCAGTATATGTATGTATGATTATAATTGTAGAGAGAGAGAGAGAGAGAGAGAGAGAGAGAGAGAGAGAGAGAGAGAGAGAGAGAGAGAGAGAGAGAGAGAGAGAGAGAGAGAGAGAGAGAGAGAGAGAGAGAGAAATCTTTAATTGGAGACTTTTCAACACCATCTTTCACATATGTACATTGTCAGCTTCTTGGCACTCATATTTCTTGTTTATTCCGTCCATCTTTCTTAACCGTGTTGTAAATAAATCTCACGGTGTTTACCTCTATGATTCATGGGCGTAACTCTGTACTGTGCTTACTTAGTCCTTCTCTCTTTTACCTTATCGTCTGTCTGTCTGTCTGTCTGTCTGTCTGTCTGTCTGTCTGTCTCGTAGAAGGGATTGAGAGTCTGGGTATTTGTGAGTGTGAGGACATTAATTGCACAGTCTTCTCAATCACTATCAGACCTTTCAATAACTAACTCTTGGATGATAAGCAGGCTCTCTGTGTCATATTGTTTGGTGTTAGTCCTATTCAGACCTGTGAAGCTGGTGATTGTGTGTGTGTGTGTGTGTGTGTGTGTGTGTGAAGCTGGTGATAGTGTGTGTGTGTGTGTGTGTGTGTGTGTGTGTGTGTGTGTGTGTGTGTGTGTGTGAAGCTGGTGATAGTGTGTGTTTGTGTGTGTGAAGCTGGTGATAGTGTGTGTGTGTGTGTGTATGTGTGTGTGTGTGTGTGTGTGTGTGAAGCTGGTGATAGTGTGTGTGTGTGTGTGTGTGTGTGTGTGTGTGTGTGTGTGTGTGTGTGTGTGTGTGTGTGTGTGTGTGTGTGTGTGTGTGTGTGTGTGTGTGTGTGTGTGTGTGTGTGTGTGTGTGTGTGTGTGAAGCTGGTGATAGTGTGTGTGTGTGTGTGAAGCTGGTGATAGTGTGTGTGTGTGTGTGAAGCTGGTGATAGTGTGTGTGTGTGTGTGTGTTTCTGTAACGCTACTTTGAATGTCTGTAACGCTACTTTGAATGTCTGTAACACTACTTTGAATGTCTGTCACACTACCTGTCTTGTTGTGTAAAATCTATTGACTGCAGTACGGTAGTGATTTAATTTTTGCACTGTCCTTTTAATTAACACAGCTCAGTAAATCACTCTTTCTGTATTGCAACAAATAACAGAATCCTGGGAAAAAATAAAGAAAGTGGTGGATACAGATATAATTTTTTTTTCTTTTTCTTTTTTTAATTGTATATGGAGGGTCTGTTGTATGAGTGTGTGTGTATGTTTTTTTTTTTTTTTAATGACCTATGATGATGTCTTTGTATGACCTCCGTTCTTTCTGTTTCTTATTTGCCTTGCTTTAAAATAATGTCTCTTACTCTGATATGTTGATTAACTTTATTTATTACCTTGGCACATTGATAAAGCCTAATAATATCGGCTGTTACCACTTTGTATCATCTATGCCGTCTGTGGTGAAGCTGGCAGTACTTTTAGGATTAGAGAGAGAGAGAGAGAGAGAGAGAGAGAGAGAGAGAGAGAGATGAAATAGTATAATTATGAACATGTTGTCTTGAATTCTACTACGATGCCATTAATGCCTTCGTATTGTAGAAAAGGTGAATGGTAAATATTTTAAGCTTACAATAACACTTATTATAATCTCTCAATATATATATAACAATGACGTCACGGCCAATGAATTAGATGAATCGCGGAAAACTTTGCTGTCATACCCTGTCATCCTCGCGTCATACCCTTAATGAACTCTGTGATTGGCTTACGGGTTATGACGTCACATGCCAGGAGGTCTGTGATAGGCCGGCGTTGAATCAATGTTGTCATGAAAGGGCGGGAAGAGGCGGGAGAATGAGCGCGCGTTTTCTTTGTCCTCTTGTGTTCTAAAGACAAAAGAGCAGTGTTTTCGAGAGTCGGGAATTTTCTCTGGAGAGCTGAGAGTGATTAGAGGCAAAGCAGAGAGGTAATTAGCATAGATAGATGAAAGAAAGAGAGGCGAGTAACAAGGACAGAAAAGTTTTAATTAATGAGTCGCGATTCAAAATGCGGCAAATGCTTCATAAAATATAATACCAAGGTGGACGAAAGAGCGAAAAAACACACAGACTGGTTACAACTACACCACGTGCTCAGTTGTCTCCATTATCACACATAACTCTTAGCGTTGTCAATCTTCTTATCCAGTAAAGTAAAGTTTGCCTCCCGTGTGTTCCGAAGATTTATATTTGAGGTAATGTTACATCTTCCAGTCACTATACCTCATTCACTCAGCTGTGTCAATACGGATAATACCGAGGTGGGCATGTATTGTATGGCTGTTGTTGATGGGTTGACCGGAATATCAACATTAACCCATTGTTCATTGATGTAAACTTTCCTTACTCAACTAAATATTTCCATTCATTTACTTAGGCTTAATTAACTTTTACACAGGATACGGAAATTATGTTTACTCCATTGAACTGTGTAATGAGTGTAGAACAAGTTGTCTTCCAAAATGCAGCAGGATTAAATGAAAGATTTTTACGAGTACAAGTCAGAACATAATAAGTATGAAAAGTTTATAAGACTCTTTGCTTTATATAATAGTCGCAGTGATAAAATCAATATTGTTATGGAGCACTTCTTGTTCAGCAAATTCTCCTGACTCTAACAATATTATCATACTTCAAATTATGATATAAACGAAGCATAGAGTGATGTAAGCTTATGTGAAGATTTATCATCCAGGTTTCAGCATTGGTGGTCTGTTTGTGACCACAGTTTTTCATGCAACTTTAAGGTGTTATGTATTTATTGATATAATGAAGTCTACCATGCATGACATACAGCAAGAAAATATGAAGTATTCATAATTAAATTAATTAAGATTCCGGCTGAGAATAATTATTACATTTGTTCTCCTTTCCGTCTACAGACACACTGTCCACGCGCTGGTTTGTTAGTCAGTCCAGATCTTTGATTGCAGTTGCTAGCTTAACACATTACTCAAAGCTGACGAAGAACATTTCAAAAGTATAATATTATGTTTAGTGAGTTTTTTTATAACATTATTCACTGCTAAACCTAACGTTTCAAAAACTATTTTTCCACATCAGTAATAGAATAATATTTGGAGTTATATAGATCTGTGTAAAATTTTTCTACTACTCTGATTACCCAACTCCTATTATTATTCGTTACATCTCCATTTACTTATTTCAAAGCAAATAGACAATCTTTCCCAATCCCAAGCCTTCTCTCTGTCGTCTTCATACATTTGCCTTTCAACTCAAAGCATCAAGACACACCAACCCAAAGAGTCAAATTAACCCAACCCAAAGAAAGAGTGCTGAGTCCACCTTAAGACCTGACCTGGCCTGGCCCCATCCCCCTCCTCCCGTCAGATGGTCAAGGGATGATCCTTAATTATGGTTCTATTCCCTACACGAGCTGGAAATGTAGGGGCGGGATTAGCTGACGACTTGGGGGGGAGGGAGAGAGAAACTTTAATTGGGTGTTTACGTGGGGTTTTATTCGGAAATCTGTGTGTGCCTGACCGGTGTTTTTATGGTGTGTGTGTGTGTGTGTGTGTGTGTGTGTGTGTGTGTGTGTGTGTGTGTGTGTGTGTGTGTGTGTGTGTGTGTGTGTGTGTGTGTGTGTGTGTGTGTGTGTGTGTGTGTGTGTGTGTGTGTGTGTGTGTGTGTTTTCTTCTCTACACTGAGGAAAATGAAGACCAAAGGCAAAAAGTTAGGTCAATGCCTTCAAATGTGACAGAAAGAGTGAGAGAGGTAAAAAATCACGTCCAATGTTGCCAAGACACATTGAGTTGAGTGACAAAAGTGGTAATAAGGCGGAAAGATTTATAATGGGAGAATATTTCAGAGTTGATCAGTCGTGTATATGAAAGAAAGAGAATAAGGGTGAGACCTATATTTTGAAAGCAATGAAAACCACGAAGTTTATACTGTGCCCTTATAGTCATAGATGAGGGACAGGTCAGAAGTCAAGTGTGCTCCTCCCTCATCCATGGGTGATGTGGCGAGAAGTTGTCGGTTTTTATGGTTGTCAAAACTGATGTAGTACCGGTATTGCAGGGTGTAATAATCAGCATATGACTGGATTGGAGATGAAATGCAGCTAGGATGATTACTGATAACAGGAATAGAGTATGTAATAAGCCAAAGCCCCGAGGATTACCAATGTTGATAACCTGGCTAAGACGAAGAGCAATGATGACCTTCTACAACAACAACAACTATGGAATGACCAGAAAGAAAGTTGGAGATAAAGGTACAGTCGGCAGCAAAAGTCGGGTCGCCACACCAGAAAGGAAGTTGGAGATAAAGGTACAGTCGGCAGCAAAAGTCGGGTCGCCACATCTGCCAAGTTATAAAGTACAGTATGGAAATATTCGCTTCACAGGCTCGTAAAATGAAAATCCAGAGTAGAGTTTACTAATTTTCCCCCTGGATATTGTAATTCTTGGTTGGTGGTGAATGTGTTGGTGAGATGATCATCCTTTATGTTATCATTCAAGAAACGCTAAGTGGGGTGACACGACTTTTGCCGCCGACTGTACAGAGGGAAGGACAAAGGCCGAATGATGGTATATAGCTTGGAAGTGAAAGTTTTGTACAGTTGTCTCCAAAAATTTCGAGACACTACCTGCTCGAGTCCAGCAGGTAGTGTCTCGAAATTTTTTGGAGGCAATTGTACCACACTCAATCAAAATTATTTCATTTGTAAGAAAATATTGTAAATTTTTCACAACTATCTCACTCTCAGTTATAAGATATATTTTTCCTGTCACTGTACACTGGGTCAAAAAAGTATCGCGCAAGTGGGGTCCGATGGTTCTGTAAATGATCGCTACAGCTCATGATAAAGAAGCTCGTTTTCAGTAGCCATCGTCTTTGGAGTCAAAATGATCCACGAGGGAAATTTTCGATACTTTTTTGATCGAGTGTACCTCCTCATTTTATTCTCCACCACTCACAGTCACCCATCAAGATTCCCAAACCATCATCATGCATTACTTTCAAACCAGCCCCACCACACCCCTACACATCAGTATTCCCAAACTTCACCACCACTCCACCTCACTTACACCTATTTTATTCCCTTGGGAGGTTGATAGAATATGGTGGTGGTGGTGGTGGTGGTGGTGGTGGTGGTGGTAGTGGTGGTGAAAGTGATGGGGTTAACCTTACTAAGAACAAGTTAGAATACAGAGTGATGGTGCTTCAGTTTGTTTTACAGGGTGTTGGTGATAACTGTGGTATTGGTGGTGGTGGTGGTGGTGGTGATAGTTATGGTTATAGTGGTATTGGTGGTGGTGGTGGTAACAGTTGTGGTTATAGTGGTATTGGTGGTTGTGACAGTTGTGGTTACAGTGGTATTGATGGTGGTGGTGGTGGTGGTGGTAACAGTTGTGGTTATAGTGGTATTGGTGGTTGTGACAGTTGTGGTTAAAGTGGTATTGATGGTGGTGGTGGTGGTGGTGGTAACAGTTGTGGTTACAGTGGTATTGGTGGTTGTGACAGTTGTGGTTACAGTGGTATTGATGGTGGTGGTGGTGGTGGCTGTGGTGTGATAGTATAAAAGTGTTGGTAGGGATGGAGATGATAATGGTGGAGATGACAGTGAAAGTAGGGAGTGATGGAGGAGAGCTGTGAGGGTGGTGGTGGTGAACGAGGAGTTAAGACTTCTTGTGATGTTGTGGTGGAGATGAAGATGGAGCGTTGTAGTGGTGGTGAATGGTGATGTAATGGTAGTGATGGTGAAGGAGTTAGTGGTAGTGATGATGATGATGATGGAGGATGGTGGGGGAGTGGTAGCAATATGGTGGTGAAGGTGTTACAAGCAGGGTGACGTAATGGCAGTGATGGTGAAGGAGTTAGTGGTGGTGGTGATGGTGGAGGATGGGGGAGTGGTAGTAATATGGTGGTGAAGGTGTTACAAGCAGGGTGACGTAATGGCAGTGATGGTGAAGGAGTTAGTAGTGGTGGTGATGGTGGAGGTGAAGATGGAGCGTTGCAGTGGTGGTGAAGGGTGACGTAATGGTAGTGATGGTGAAGGAGTTAGTGGTAGTGGTAGTGATGATGATGATGGAGGGGGGGGGGAGACTGGTAGTAATATGGGAATGAATGCAACTTTTCTCCACACTCTCACTCACTCAAACTTATGACACAGAAAACTTAGTGAAAGGTTCTCTATAGGGACGATGGAGACTGGTGATGGAGAATTGGTGTTGTTTTAATGGTGTTATTATTGTTGTTGTTGTTGTGTTATTACTGTTGTTGTTGATTGTATTATTGTTGTTGTTTTCTTTGTTACTGTTATTATTGCTGTTGTTGTTGATTGTATTATTGTTGTTGTTGTTGTTTTCTTTGTTACTGTTATTACTGTTGTTGTTGTTGATTGTATTATTGTTGTTGTTGTTGTTTTCTTTGTTACTGTTATTACTGTTGTTGTTGTTGATTGTATTATTGCTGTTGTTGTTTTCTTTGTTACTGTTATTACTGTTGTTGTTGAGTGTATTATTGTTGTTATTGTTGTTTTCTTTGTTACTGTTATTACTGTTGTTGTTGTTGATTGTATTATTGTTGTTGTTGTTGTTTTTTGTTACTGTTATTGCTTTGTATTTGGAAAAGTTGGTACTGTTATTGATGATAAAAACGACCCTAAACAAATTAGTACCATTTCATCAGTAACAAATTAGTACCATTTTATCAGTAACAATTAGTACCATTTTATCAGTAACAAATTAGTACCATTTTATCAGTAACAAATTAGTACCATTTTATCAGTAACAATTAGTACCATTTTATCAGTAACAAATTAGTACCATTTTATCAGTAGCAAAACTAAAGTGACAAAAACAACACCTGCTGAACATCGTTGCAAAATAATTCTGTCCGAGTTCTTTTTAAGTTCAATTTTACTCAATGCTAAAACAAATTCATTTCCTGCCCATTTTTTTTTTTTTTTTTTTTTTTTTGCCAGTTAGGTGATGTCAGATATGTGGGAGCTGCTCACATTTTATAATTGTTTTGAAATAAAGTGAATAAATGATAATTGTTGGAAAAGTAATTTGCTAATTTGCCAGAGATAGTTACTAAGTTAGCTTTGCCATGATTGCAGGTACTTTACTGTATGAATGTATATGGAAACGATTATTCTTGTTGGAAATATTTTTGTTCTCCAATTCGAAAATGAGTTGCG
>JAWQEG010002291.1:0-35000 GCA_033782935.1 Petrolisthes cinctipes
AGTTAATTAGTTTTCTGTCTTAAAGTAGTTGAATTTCATCCAAGCCAGTGAATAAGTTTATAAAAGACTACAACACTATATATAAATATGTGTGTGTGTGTGTTTGTGTGACAGTGAGTGGGGGAGGGGAGGGCAGGTAAGTTAATAATTGGTTTACATATCGGCATAATACACTATACCACCCATACTAATAATACATCCATAATACACTATACTGCCTAATTAAGTATTATAAATATAGCATAATACATTCTACCACCCAACTCTCTCATCAGTGTATTCTTTTAAATTGTTTTGTTTTTTCTTTTGCCTTCACTCTCGCACAAACTAACGCCCAAATGTCTCTCATCAAAGACTTCTTCTATTCCTCTTATCATTATCTTTTACTCTTCATTCACAGTCACCCTTCACTCACTCACTAACTCACTCAATCAACTCTCTATGAAATAACTTATCCTTAACCTATTCTATATCCCACTTACATCAACCAGCCTTTACACACACACACACACACACACACACACACAACTGTTTCCCACTCTAAGAATCCTTTTATCCTTACATTCACTCTTCACTCCTAACATCCATCCTTCACCCACTCACTCCCCTTCTCTCCTATCCTCTTTCTTCCCATTTACTTTCTCTTATCTTCCCTTCTTCTTCCTTTCCCTTCTCTCCCCCTCGTCTTCCCCCTAGTGGCAGACGTCGGTACCATCCCAGTAATCAGGTTAACCCCCCCGTCCGCAGTCTGACGCAACTGTGGTGGTTGCGGTTGTGGTTGTGGTGGTGGTGGTTGTAGGTGCTTTGATGGGGGTTATGGTTGTGATAGTTGTGGTAATGGTGTGGGGGTTGTGGTTGTGATAGTTGTGGTAATGGTGTGGTGGTTGTGGTTGTGGTGTGGGGGGTTGTGGTTGTGATAGTTGTGGTAATGGTGTGGTGGTTGTGGTTGTGGTGTGGGGGGTTGTAGTTGTGATAGTTGTGGTAATGGTGTGGTGGTTGTGGTGTGGTGGTAGTAGTGTTGTGGTTGTTGTGATGGTGGTTGCTGTGGTGGTGTTTGTAGGTACTTTAATGGAGGTTGTGGTTGTGTGATAGTTGTGGTAAAGGTGCGGTGGTTGTGATTGTGGTTGTAGTACTTGTAGGTGCTTTGCTGGTAGTTGTAGGAGCTGTGGAGTTATGGCAATGATATGGTGGTAGTGGTTGTGGTAATGGTCTCTCTCTCTCTCTCTCTCTCTCTCTCTCTCTCTCTCTCTCTCTCTCTCTCTCTCTCTCTCTCTCTCTCTCTCTCTCTCTCTCTCTCTCTCTCTCTCTCTCTCTCTCTCTCTCTACCCAACTCCCCTGAGAAGGTGGTACGAGTGTTCATTACTTGAGTCTATCCCCCACCACGCCCTCATACACACACACACACACACACCCTACCCTTGTACACTCTTACCACCACCACGCCCTCATACAGCCTTACACACACACACACACACCCTACCCTTGTACACTCTTACCACCACCACGCCCTCATACAGCCTTACACACACACACACACACACACTACCCTTGTACACTCTTACCCCCACCACGCCCTCATGCAGCCTTACACACACACACACACCCTACCCTTGTACACTCTTACCACCACCACTCCCTCATACAGCCTTACACACACACACACACCCTACCCTTGTACACTCTTACCCCCACCACTCCCTCATATAGCCTTACACACACACACACCCTACCCTTGTACACTCTTACCACCACCACACCCTAATACAGCCTTACACACACACACACACACCCTACCCTTGTACACTCTTACCCCCACCACACCCTAATACAGCCTTACACACACACACACACACCCTACCCTTGTACACTCTTACCCCCACCACGCCCTCATACAGCCTTACACACACACACACCCTACCCTTGTACACTCTTAGTAGATCAAACTTCCAGACCACTTACTGTTCCCAGGACCATACCAACACAAGTACAGTACGTTCACACTTCCATATAATTCATCTGAGGTATGTAAGTGTAAAGAAAGGGTAGATATTCAATCCTGCTTCTGAAGAGAGTTGCAGCTATTGTACTGTGACATCTGCCCTCCCTCTGCTACCTCCCTCAGTAACCCCCCTCCAATTCATCTCCACTAGTCTCTCCCCTAAATTATGGACCCTGTGATCGTGTATGAAAATTGGAGGCTTCTGTTTCCTCCTGACAATGCCACGAAACAAGCTCCCTCCCTATAGGTGTGTGTGTGTGTGTGTGTGTGTGTGTGTGTGTGTGTGTGTGTGTGTGTGTACCGATTCCTCCAAAATATACCAAGACACAGATCCCTATAAATACCATTTGTTGTCTGGTATAGGTTTGGAGGAATCAGAGACCTTCCAATTCACCAACAAGAGAATCTCCCCTAAATTATCACTGAAAAATCATCTATTAGTAACATTGATGTGATTTACTTAGTGACATAGTAAGGAGGAATCAATGACCTTCCAATTCACCAACAAGAAAAACTCCCCTTAGATATCAACTTAAAAAAAAAAAAAAAAAAAAAAAAAAAAAAAAAATAATAATAATAAAAAAAAAAATAATAATAATAATAAGATCCAAGTTAGAGTAAGTTTGGTATGGCATGTCTTCCTAATTAATGTTTCTCAGGATGTCAAAATAAAATATTATTCATTTATACGAATGAAGGGGTAGAAAGAAGGCTGGCTGTTCAAGTATATGTGTGTGTGTGTGTGTGTGTGTGTGTGTGTGTGTGTGTGTATGTGTGTGTGTGTGTGTGTGTGTGTGTGTAGTAAAGTTTGTGATGGATGGTTTTAGTGATGGTGGTTGTGGTTGTTGAGATGGTGACTATGTGGTTGTGGTTATGGTGGGTGAGGTTATGGTTATGGATGTGGTAGCTATATGGTTGTGGTTATGGTGGTGAGGTTTTGGTGACAATGTGGTTGTGGTTATGGTGGGAGAGGTTATGGTTGTAGTAATGGTATCTATGGTAGAGGTTATGGTTGTGGTTATGATGGCTATAGTTATGGTTATGATGGTTAAATATGGTTATAGTTATGGTAGCTATGACAGAGGTTATGGTTGTGGTTATGATGGCTATAGTTATGGTTATGATGGTTAAATATGGTTGTAGTATATGGTAGCTATGACAGAGGTTATGGTTGTGGTTATGGTGGGTGTGGACAAGTTGGTCAAGCCACAAAACACATGAAGGACAAAATGTGAGAAGGAAGGATGGCGCCGAAGGGGAAGGGGAGGGGAAGGGGAGGGGAAGGGAAGGGAGAGGGGAAGGCAGGGGAAGGGGAGGGAGGGGGGCGAGTGAAGGGAAGAGGGAAAGGGGAGGGGAAGGGGAGGGGGGCGAGTGAAGGGAAGAGGGGAAGGGGAGGGAGAGGGGAAGGGAGAGGGGAAGGCAGGGGAAGGGGGGGAGGGAGGCGAGTGAAGGGAAGAGGGGAAGGGGAGGGGAAGGAGAGGGGGGCTAGTGAAGGGAAGGAGGGACATGTAGGAAGGGAGACAGAGGGAAAGGGAATGGGGAGTAGTAGCGAAGGTAGAGAAGGGAAGAGACGGGAGAAAGTAAGAGGAAGGAAAAGGGAGGGAATAGGAGAGACATGAGGGAGAGAGAGGATGGGAGAGGGAGAGAGAGAGGGGGAAAACAATGGCTACTTCTCCTTCGCTGCCCACATCAAAATTTACATATAAAAAGACAGTCACATAAAGTACCTAGTCACGCTCACACATACTACATAAACACACACAAACACACACACACACACGTAAAACACAGACATACACACACACACACACGCACGCACACAATACACACACACACACACACACACACGTTAAACACACACATAAACACACACATAAAACACAGACATACGCACGCAAAACTGCTCACACACACACACACACACACACACACGCCCAACCACAAGTATATCAACACACACGGTCAAGCACTCAACATAAACCGTGCACACACACACACACACACACACACACACCAAACATTTATACATATGTATGCTCTTATACTGCGACACACATACAGTATATTCAATTACACGTTTATGTATTCACTGCAGCACATGTCCATATACATATTAAAACAACACACACACACACACACACACACACACACACAATGAAATTCACTCTAATGATACACACACATACACACACTTTTACATCTCCATCAAACAAATATCACACACACACACACACACACACACAATGAAATTCACTCTAATGATACACACACATACACACACTTTTACATTACCATCAAGCAAATATCACACACACACACACACACACACACACACACACACACACACACACACAGCGTACTCTCATACAGTCAATCATGCAAACGTTCTGTACCCTGTGACACACTTCTAGACTTCTAGACTCTAAATCACACACACACACACACACACGAACAACCATACACACACACACACATGAGCAACAATACATACACACACACACACATGAGCAACCACACACACACAAAAGACCCCCCCCCCTCACACACACACACAAAAGACTAACCATACACGCACACACATACACACGAGCAACCACACACACACACACACATGAGCAACCACACACACACAAAAGACCCCCCCCCACACACACACACACAAAAGACTAACCATACACGCACACACATACACACGAGCAACCACACACACACACGAGCAACCATATACACACACACACACGAGCAACCACACACACACATAAAAGACCAATCACACACACACACACACGGATAAAGATTGAGAAGCCGTGTTCATCTGGCAATCAAACGGGCCAAGTGTACAAATCAATGTAACACGCCCCAGTTCCAGCCACCGCATGTCTCACCGCTCCAATATTTATAACTCTACCACCACCACCACCATCACCGTACGTACGATTTTTTTTTTTTTTTTTTCATTTTTTTTTTTTTTTTCATACTACCAAAAAAAAAAATACTCTGTACTTCCATTTTACGTAATAATATCTTATAACACCACTACCATCACCGTACGTATGATTTTTTTTTTTTCATTTTTTTTTTCATACTAACCAAAAAAAAAAAAAAAATACACTGTACTTCCATTTTAAGTAATAAAATTATCATTAGTACAAGTTCATTATCATAGTTTTTTTTCTTTTTTAATTTTATAGTTTTTTGTTCTTATTTTTATATTGTATTTATTTATTTATTTTTTTTATCCGGTGAAAATGTTCCCTGTTAAGTATTAATGTGATCTTAAAAATACAAGTTGTTATCTTTTATTTATCTATTTTTTTTCTGGCTTTAATGCATCGTGTCATGTAATAATTATGACATTTTAATTAATGGGGTATATAGCACATTGTTTTGGGTGGTAAATCTGGAGCACATGATTCCTCCAAACTATTCCATACAACCAACAGGATACCATTATTTGTCTTCATCTGGGTCTGTTTCCTGGCATACTTTGGAGGAATCGAGGTGCTCCATTCTATCAAAAGTATACGACGATCCCCTTAAATCCACATGTCGCGTTTATAAATCCCGAGTTTCTAGGTTGCATGCAAATGAGTACCTATATTGTGTAAAGGTTTATATATATTTAGTCTTGAATCACATTTACGTTGACCGAATAACCGAGAAAATAATTATGCTTAGAGAGAAAGGGAACTATTTTTATAACCAGTACTTTACACACAATACTATCAACGTTCAACAGCTTAAGGGACCTTGTGATGTAGTCAGAATATTGGAGGTAAATGAGTCCTTCAAATATTGCCACGAAACATCAACTATATAGAAGGAGTTTGTTTCGTGGTATTGTCAGGAGGAATCAGTAGCCTCCAATTTTCATACACGATCACAGCTAGGGTCCTTAAGGGGAGATGCTCTTGTTGGTGAATTGGAAGATCTCTGATTCCTCCAAACTATGCCAGGAAACAGACACCCTCAATGGCACTAATAGGGGATCTGTTTCGAGGCATAGGTTGGAGGAATCAGAGACCTTTTCCAATTCACCAAAAAGAGAATCTAAACTTAAACATTCTCTCATTTATCAACACCTTCTTTCTGTCAACATTCAATACCATATAATATTATATTCTAACTATCGATATTCTATCACAATATAATTTTCATGTGACCTCCGTGATCAATAAAGTATTTATATTTAATCTGATTTGATTCTGTACCAATTCTACACTTTTTCATCGACATTTTGTTTTATGTATATACCGGTATTCTTTCTACCAACATTCCAACATAAATCACTCGTGCTACCAACATTCTATACCAATACATATCAACTAACGTTCCAATATATTTCACTTTTACTACCAAAATCTTTCTATCAACATTCTGTACATAATACATTCTAAAGACCAAAATTTTTCTACCAATACTATTTTTACTAATACTAATATTATTATGACAATATTTCCGTTGTCACTCCCACTAAGTTTTCTAATTATTATAGTGCTACAAATCTCACAACCTTCATTTCTACAACTTCTACAGTCAAGATTTGTACTCACTCTACCAATAACTGCAATACTCCTACCTCCATCAGTGAAAGCCAATATGCCCACTACCAGTAATGATACCATAACCACCACCACCACCATATCCACCTTATCTCCTTTACCACTACTACCAAAAACTCCTAATGTTCCTATCACCACCCACCACTACCACCACTGCTCTCACGCCATCAACACCACTACTACCAACATTACTTTTTCAATTATTCCTACCGCCATCACCACCACTACTTCCACCAATACCATTCCCAATATTCTTACCACTACCACCACTACCAATATTAACATTCCTAAATATTCCAATACCACCATCAGCACCACTACCAATACTCCTATCACCAATATTTTTACCACTACCACCACCACCACAACCTATACCACAACTAACATTACCATTCCCAATATTCTTACCACTACCACCACTACCAAACTTAATATTCCCAATATTTTTACCACTACCACTACTACCACCACCACTACTACCACTGCCAGCATTCCTAGCTAGACCACTAAAATCTGAACCAATAACACACTTGCCACACCAATACTATTAACATTTTAGCTGCCACGTTTGCATTTGTAAGCTGGGGCAAGCATGGGGAAGGAGAAGGAAGAGGGATAAGAAAAGGAAATGAGGAAGATGTGATAAGAAAAGTAAAGGAGGAAGATGTGATAGGTAAAGTAAAAGAGAAAGAGGGATAAGAAAAGGAAATGAGGAAGATGTGATAGGTAAAGTAAAGGAGGAAGATGTGATAGGTAAAGTAAAGGAGAAAGAGGGATAAGGAAAGGAGGAAGATGTGATAGGTAAAGTAAAAGAGAAAGAGGGATAAGGAAAGGAGGAAGATGTGATAGGTAAAGGAGGAAGAGGGATAAGAAAAGAAAAGGAGGAAGATGTGATAGGTAAAGTAAAAGAGAAAGAGGGATAAGAAAAGGAAAGGAGGAAGATGTGATAAGAAAAGGAAAGGAGGAAGATGTGAAATGGAAAGTAAAAGAGAAAGAGGGATAAGGAAAGGAGGAAGATGTGATAGGTAAAGGAGGAAGAGGGATAAGAAAAGAAAAGGAGGAAGATGTGATAGGTAAAGTAAAAGAGAAAGAGGGATAAGAAAAGGAAAGGAGGAAGAGGGATAAGAAAAGGAAAGGAGGAAGTGGGATACGAAAAGTAAAGGAGGAAGAGGGATAAGAAAAGTAAAGGAGGAAGATGTGATAGGTAAAGTAAAGGAGGAAGAGGGACAATATGAAAAGAAAAGGAAGAGGATGTGATAGGCAAAGTAAGGGAGGAGGAAAAGAAGGAGGGGGAACAGGAGGATGGAGAGTACAAAGTGGGGAGAAAATAAGGAAAGAAGATACAGAATAAAGAAACAGAAGAAAATAATGAAAGAAGGTAAAAGTAGAGATGGAATAATGAGGAGAAGAAGAAGGTACACGGAGATGGGAAAGAAGGATAAGAGGTGTAAGTAGTAAGGGGGGGAACTAAGAGAGGAGGGCAAAGAATGGAGAAGTAGGGAGAGGTCTAAAGAAAGGGAAGAAGGGGGAAAAATAGGGAAATAATTATGACGAAGAACAAATAAGATGAAGAGATTGAAGAAGAGGCATAAATATAGGAAAAGAAGAAGTAATAATAATAATAATAATAAAAATAATAATAATAATGAATGGATAAAGAGAGAGTAAAGAGGTATATTAGAGGAAGAAAAGTATAATAAAAATAATAATGATGATGATGATGATAATAATGAATGGATAAAGAGAGAGTAAAGAGGTATGCTAGAGAAAGAAGAGTATAATAATAATAATGATGATGATGATGATAATAATGAATGGATAAAGAGAGAATAAAGAGGTATGTTAGAGGAAGAAAAGTATAATAATAATAATAAAAATAATGATGATGATAATGATAATGATAATAATAACGAATGGATAAAGAGAGAAGAGAGATATGTTAAATGAGGAAAAGTTGAGCTAAGAGGATGTGAGAATGGTGTGGTAAGATGTGTGGGACTTTAGAGACAATGTGGCCAGTTAATTATCTCTAACTTTCTCCATTTCTAATTCCCCTCGCCTCTCACTCATTCACTCTCTCTAACCAACTTGCCCTCGCTTCCTCCCTCCCTCTCTCTCTCTCTCTTTCTCTCTTTCTCTCTCTCTCTCTCTCTCTTGCATGTCTTCCCTCACACACCCTCTCCCTGTCACACACTTTTTCTCCTCTCTTACCACCCTCTTCCTCTCACTCTCCCCTTTCCTCTCACCTGCGCCTCTTCCTGTCACACACACACATATTTATCCTCTCACACTCTCTCCATTCACACACACACACACACACACACACGCCCTCATTCCCTATCCCTGTCACGCACTCTTAATCTCTCACCAGGCCCTACTATACCTCCCTCACACTGTCCCTCTCTTGATACTCTCATCTCAGACATTCTACAATTTCTCCCACTCCTTCCTCATACTCCTCTCTCTATATATCCTCACACACACTCATCTTATTCTTTTTACCCACTCATCATTCCTCCATTCCTCCTCATTTATTTCACTTTCTGTATTTCCTAACTCTCTCTCTCTCTCACCTTCTTCTTACCCATTCCTCATTCTTCCCTTCCTCCTTACACATATACTTCTTTTCCCTTCTATATTCTCCTACATTCTTAATTCCCTTCCTTATACTCTTACATATTCCTCTTTTCTGTCATTCTCACGCCTTATTCATCTCTCTCTCACTCTCTCTACACACAAAATTTTCTCCTCTATCCCACTCACCAACTCTTCTCTTCTCTTCTCTCCTCTCCTCACCGAACCAATCGCCTTCTTCTCCATTAACTTACAACCCAAATTAAGGACCCTGTGATCGTGCACGGGATATTGTAGGATTCTGATTCCTCCTATCTATGCCACGAAACACGCTCCTTCCATATGGATGATGTTTCGTTACAATATATGAAGGACTCATTTGCCTCCAATTTTCTGACTACATTGCAGGGTCCCTTAACGGATATCTGGTTCGATAATTAACTCTCTCGGGCTCAGCAATTAGGATACGTTCCACTTGAATAATTACCAATAAGACTATTAACTATCATATACTTATAAAACAGCTAACATATCTATATATATATATATATATATATATATATATATATATATATATATATATATATATATATATATATATATATATATAGAGAGAGAGAGAGAGAGAGAGAGAGAGAGAGAGAGAGAGAGAGAATCATGATACTCCAGGGCACTGAATACTAAATTTGGTAGGTGTTGTAGGTGTGTGAGCCTCAGAGGCTCAGAGGGATAGTCCATGGAAAAAGGAAGCATTTTGAGTAGGAAAAAACACAGCATATGCAAGAAAATTAATAACAATAATTCATTTTCTCCATATCTATAAAATCATATATGGTTCTTTAAAATTTGACCCGAGGGGGACAAGAAGCTCCTCTATGTAAATAAAGTGGATGACAATGACAACGACGAACCAACCCCACCACGGAACTACTGTACAACACAATCAGTTCATTAACTCTTTTTCCGTCAACATGCAAACAAAAACGACAGGGGCAAATTTCCTCTCAACAAAATTATCCCAATTTACCCCCGACTGATTAGCAACACCAGGTGCCTTTTTCATCATGACCCACTCGTTAGGATTTTTTCATTATTCTGATGACACACACACACACACACGCACATGGAGAGACACACAGACACGCACATGGAGAGGCGGACACACACACGCACATGGAGAGGCGGACACACACACACACACACACACACACATATGGAGAGGCGGATAAAATAACAGGGTCACTACAGACAGATAGAGGGAAAAAAATAATGAAAGAAAGAGACACACACACACACACACACATACACAGAGGAAGAAGAGAAAGAGACAAACCAGACACACGGGAAAAAGTAGATGAAGTCGGGCAAGGGCAGTCTGTCTTTGTCTGTCTGTCTCTGTCACACACACACACACACACACAGAAAACACACTCAACACACACACACACACACACAGAAAACACACTCAACATACAGACACACACAGAAAACACACTCAACACACACACACACAGAAAACACACTCAACACACACACGCACACACATAGGAAACAAAATCAATACACAGGTAGACAAACAGATATAAGCACACACAATACAGATATAATAGTGACCCACAGAAAACAACACAAACACAAACATAAACACACAACAGAACCTTTACAATTTTCTTCGTATCTACTATATAACTCTGTAAAGAACGAAGGAAATATACGGTAAGATTTTGCAGTCAATAATTTTATAAGGTTAGAGTTACATATATACCATGAATCTTTGAGAGGACAGATGGAGTTGACAAATCTCCCGTCCGTCAGCGAGTGTTATAAATTCCTTAGATAAACATTATATTAAATCGATAAAGCTACGGTTCGTTAATGTTTCTTTCCCCAGCGCTGACGTGGCTGTTGTTTGTTTGTTTGTTTAGGTGATGTATAGGATGTCCCGAGACCATAATAATAGACAATCTGGTGATCACTAATAAGGCAGAACCACATAGAGGCATGGATTGATTCCTCTAAAGTATACCAGAAAACAGAACCATATTAACAGAAATAATGGTGTCCAGTTGTTCAGATCCGTATACTAATTCATCCAGCGTCGGTCGGGTTTGTTTACACTCCCAATCACCACTATACCAATGAATGAGTGGCATGATCGGGATTGGGGGAGCTATCTAATTAAGGCATCGTAATATTCAGTCATAATATTGGAAAAAAAAGGTGAATCAAACGTGTAACATCGGCAACAAAAAAGGCTCGCTCCTCTTTGTATGGTATAATAATTCTTACTCAATCTGTCAAGTATTATGTTACTCATCATCACATCATACATCTCCTTTTCTCCCATACTCCTTTCATTTGCCACTTGCGCATTTCCATATTCTTATCCTCCCTTCAGACATACATACAAACACATACAGTATAATTATTCAACAGTACACAAACGCATGGCTCGCACAAACAAGCACACTAGGAATGAAACCATCACTCAAATCCCATAACGAGGCTCTCAAAAGCAGGCATCCAGGAAGTCGAGATTTAGGAGCGTATGTCGATAAGAAAATATACATCTCAGATAAGAGTTATAGCCAAGCCGACTATACTGGTGGTGATGTATAGTATAGTGATGACGGTGTTGGTGGTGAAGGTACTGTATAAATGGTAGTGGTAGTGGTGATAATGTCAGCTTTGGTAATGGTGATGGTGGTGGTGGTGAAAGGAGATGTGTTGGTGAAGGTACATGTAGTAGGAGTAAGATTGGAAAAGGTGGAGTAAGATTGGAAAAGGTGGAGTAAGGTTAGAGAAAGTGGAATAAGGATGGAAAAGACGTAGTAAGGATGCTAGAGAAAGATGGAATAAGAATGGAAGAGGTGATAGATACATGGGATTAAATTTCACTCGAGCTAAAGTTAGGTAGCTTGTATACAGTACTTGGATTAGGCTACACAAGGACGTTGCCCCCCACTACCCACCCCCACCTGGCTTTTATGTGCAGGCCGAAAACTCTCAGAAAATCTGCGAGGAGAGAACATTAACATTGCATCAATCGGGAGTAGCAAATGAGAGAGAGAGAGAGAGAGAGAGAGAGAGAGAGAGAGACTTCGGAGGGAAGATAAGCCTGCCTAGTCGTATGTAAGTCACACCACCTCCTTCCTTGTGCATGTTTCTCTCCCACTCTCTTTCTTTACCTCCCCTATCCATCTTTCCCTACTCCCTCACTCCTCATTTTCCCACTTCCCAGCATTTCTTACCCCTGTCGTCCCTTCCCGGCCTTTCTTTCCTATCCTCTCACTCCCTGGTGGTTGTAAAGTGGTGTTTAACGTGAACAAATATGAGGGGTTTTCCCGGCTTCTCCCCCAGCCTATATGACGTGTTCAGAGTCAATATCAAGACCACATTCCAAGGACCAGGGAGAGGAATTCCAAAAGAAATCTCTCCTTTTCTCCCTTCCCTTGTTGCCTGCGGTGATGTGGGTAGACTTTAAGGTATTGGGCATCTCTATCGGCCTCCAGACACTCCCTTTCAATTGTCCCTCCTTTGCTTCTATTTCTTGCTGTCTCTCCTCTCTATCTCCTTTTCACTCGAGCTACAAGGCCTTCGGGACCAAGTGCATATTTCTTTCTTCCTCTTCAATTTAATTCTCTTCCTCCCTCCCACTTCCTCAGTTTCCTTTCCCCCTCTCTCTTTCTCTTTTTCCTCTCTCATTCCCTCTCTCTCCCCAGTATGCCACCTATCTCCTCACCCCCTCCCTCCTCCCCTACGCGTAACCCCCACCAAACACACATACAGTATATGCAACGTTTCTACTAAAGTTGGGCCAAAGCGTTGTACAACCTTTACCTAGTTTGGAAGTGGTATTATAAGACTAGTGTTTGTCATCATCAGGTCATATGATGCCAAAAAGGAGGCATAGACCTCCTTGACATGAGAAATGAGGTCTGGAGGGACAGTTGAAAAACTGAACATTTTCAACTTAAGACCAGAGGTGGCAAAATCTTTTATGTGCAATATGTAAATATGTGCTGTAAATATTCATCATTATCATCACTGGGTGGCATACCTGGCAGTGCTTTGATATGGCCAGTTTGGTGTACAAGTAGACACCCTTCCCATCCACAGGCCCTCACTGGCTCCAGTCAGTTTAAGCTATATTTTTCAGATAAAACTCTATATATGCAGTTTCAACCTCAGAAAATAATATTTAATTCAGACAGTTTCCACCAGGCCCACAAAGTGCTCAGGTTTCTCTAATTGTATCATGTAAGGCCTTATGCTACAGGAAATGCAGGGTGGGGATAGAAATTTTCATCTTTGATTTCTTATACCCAAACTGATATACTGCATACAGTAGATGCAATCTTCAGAGTAGGTCGTACCACCCCTTTGGATCACATATATATATGTTTTATCTAACTTTTGTGGTAGTATTGGCCTGTAACTTAGGAACATGTCTGTGGATGCTTGAGACAGATATAGTACTGCACATAATACATAATTTACCTGCTTGTAACATGATGCTCTCTTTGTCCAACATTCTCACACAGGTATGGGTGCTATATGGTATGGTATGGTATTCCTGGTATCACGGTCATTATGGATGTTGACGAACAGGTGCTAATAGAAGGCAGCTTCACACATCTTTCCTGAAATCATACCAGTAACAACAACAATTACAATGCAATTATTGTACACTCACTTTTCCATTCACATCCTAGAGACATCTGGCATTTCTCTTATCTGTTTACTGTGTATTAAAGGGGTAATACATTTTTGGTACAGTACATTGAAGTGCCTTGATTTCCCAAAAGTATGGCAGAAAACAAGACTAGAACAAAAATGATGGTATCCTGTTGCTTAGAACTGTTTGGAGAAATCTCTTGCTCCAGATTTACCAACACTACACTATATTGTCCCCTTAATGGTTTAAAAATCTATGAATAACTATTCACAGATGAAAAACCAGGTCTCATTTTACCAAAGGGGCAAAGGGGCACCAGGTAGGGCTACCTTACCAGATTAGAGAAGGCACCCAACTCATTACCTGTCATAGCACCTCCAGGTTTCAACCCAATATAGGTTACATGCATGACCTCATCCAGGTGCTCTAATACAATAGACCTCAACTCCCTTCTAATCTAATATAGAAGAACTACAGATAGACAAAAGATACTCTTGGGTTACCTAGGTCATTCACAAACCTTTTCCAAACTTTTATCAATATGCACTGTCCACTTTCAACTAGGTCAACTACTAGGTCTGTAGAAATCACAATAAAAAACCCAATAAACCTTGGACAGGAACATTTCTAAATCATTGTTAAAACCCACCTCTACCTGTGACCATGTACTAGAATTGGAGGCTCCTGATTTCTCCTGACTGTACCATGAAACAAGCTCCTTCCAAATAGGTGGTGGTGTTTCATGGCAATATTTGAAGGACTTAATTACCTCCAATTTTCTGACTACATGACAGGATCCCATAAATTATGTTTTTAATGGGGAAGGAGATTTATCAAGAATATACAGTACCACTATTCATTCACATGTCCAATAGAATGTGTCAAAGATTAACTACAGAACTTCCTCATATGACTTACGAGTATAGAATAAAAAATTCCTGTCCTGGGAATAGTGACTGCAGCCATGCTTGCTGTATATAGTTTATGCAACACTGTTCCATATGAGAGTACAGCACCACATCTTGATACCTGTGTATAGACATACAATACAACAAAATATAAAAAATATGTTCCACTTAAAAGTATCATAAAGGACATGCATGTGAAGGTACAAACTGTATGTTGCATAACTAGATATATATTTATGCACACTTTCTAAATTTATACAGGTCAATACCTTCCAGAATACACCACTAATTACTTTACTAAATTAATTAATTCAAGGGTAGTTTCCCCAAATTCTGGCAAAATAAATACTGTACACTATAAGTTGATCGAACCGAGTGAGTAGATTAAGCTGGATTTCTAATCTGCCAATGTAGCACTAATGTTCTGATTTGAGCTATCAGGGAAATTAGGAATCCTCTGGTTTGCAGACATTAGCCAAAGCTAGGATATCATTCACAAAACTAAACCCAATGCAGACAAAATTTATAAAGCTGAATTCACCTATAATTACCAATTGTAAACAACTGAACAATTTCACAGTTCCAGATATTGGTACAATAAAATGAGTCTTTACAAGGGAACTGTCCTAAAATGCTGGACCTTCTGGGGAACCAATAGTGATACACAAAGCCAAGGGTATTAGTGGTCTCTTTGCTCACTGAGATCTCTGCCTTTTAATAAATAATGTAGCTACACTACATATGTACTACCTGTACTGTATATATCCATAATCATTCATACTACTGTACTGTAGTAGGCCTATCAGTGCTACAAGTAAATGTGCAAGACTTTATAATAATAATTATATCAATATTCCATAGCTACATTCAATGTACAGTATAGTAGTACAATACCAGTATAAAATTACTGTATCTTATGTGATACTATACTAAAGAAAAAATTGAGATAACATTTGGAAAAAATGTACAAACTGTTCATAAAATGAACTCCCATTATGAACATAGAACTTACCCAATGACACAAAAAAGTAGGAAAGGTGCATGCTCTTCAAATTATTTTTACAATCACTGACCACAAAATCCCTTTCATTAAAAAAATAATCCTTCCTTGATGCATCTTCATTTATATAACACCCCAACACAGTAAACGCAGGGTAAGCATTAAATTGAAATGAACGAAAATAGCTTAATAAGAAATTGTGAGTGATTCGGGATATGATGCAGTCAACTCTTAATGGCACTTGGCAGGCTGTCTGTCACATTAATCACATGAGTATTTGTGATGCTCATTGCCTTTTAATATCTGGTTCTGGAATAGTTTTCAATAAATGACACTTAAAAGACAAACTGGATCCTGATATTTACTGAACATTCACAAACAGAAATTATCACCGTACTGCTCTGTTATTTTCTACAGTCGGAAAACTACTAAGAATCTGATAGAGAAACCAACAGACTGATGCTGCAGTGAAGTGGAATTAGCGACAACTGTTGAGGGATAATTTCCCTCTTACAATAGGAATCCCCAGGAGGTATCAGAGAAAAACGAAAAGTCAACATCCACTGCTTAAAGAATACAATTATCACCTTTATTGTAAAGAAGAAAAACTCACTTTTCCATCGTCTTTAGCTGATAATTTAAAGTCTTGAAGGATGGAAGTTGTCATACTACATTTAACTTATATGGCTTATGTTCAAGTTTATCACAGGAAATTTAAGCCATTGTGTAAATCAGGCAAGAAAGTACTTAATCTTTGTACGTTAAGAGTGCTTTATATCACTGTATGGATAAGTGTGCTTTCTCACTTCCTTATATCATTCTTTTTTATACTAAACTTTTCCTTGAATCCATTACCACTGTAAAATCACATGGGGTTTTCCACTTCTATGATTACTAATACTGTACTGTAATTAATAATTTGAATCTTTAACACAATATGAACACTTGTCTGACTTTTCATCTGTGTGAATATTTATAGATAGATTCTTTTATCACAGTAAAAACATTTCTAGTTTCTCACCTGGGTGAATTAGTAGGCCTTATGCAGTTTTTAATACCACTAGGTCACTTAAGTCTTTTAAAACTGCAGACATCACACTGATACTTCACTTGGGAACATTACATTCTGGTTGTTGTGGTCAACTTGTTGACTGTGGTTGCTGCAGACATTATGATGATTCATTGTTGCAGATGCTATATTGTGATGACTTTGGTTATTGGTGAGATTGTGATGGTTATACAGTAGTTAGGGTAAATCATGTACAGTACTCATTGTAGGTAATGTGGTAGACTGTGGTGGTAGAGCCCACGTAGAGCCTCATGGAAACTCTCAACTGTAAAACAAAGTATTGAACAAATAAAGAAGTGTTGCAAGTTATACTGTCAGTATTGTATGCTACAAACTGGAATATTTTTCTAAAGTAATAAGTACAGTATGTACAGTCGGCAAAAAAAGTTTCGTTTTTTATATCAAAAGTTTAGCTGATTTTAAAATAAATTTTAAATGTTCAAGAACTCTTACTATTTAACTATTCATTATTAAACATAAGGATATGCGTTTGAGTATTTGCCTGCTTCATTCCACTCAAAAGATGATGAACGCCTCCATATACACTTCTTCTCAGCTTTGGTGATTGCATCAAGCATCAACAATTCAACATGTTATTTTGTCTGCAGGAGCGAGTGTAACAATCACTGCTTTTGGGGGGATAGCCTTTTCAACGGCCCCCCTCTCGTCCTCTTTTTCTTCTTTGTGTTGGTTGCAAATTTCTCCTGATTCTAGTTTTCCTCTTTGTTTACTCTCATTATCCACATATTATACAATATTTCTTTTACTTTTTCTGTCTCTTCTTAGCTGTCTAGCTCAAACAAAGCTTTTCCAATTATTCTGTCTTTATCTTCTTCAAAGAAGTGTAAATTTTTGCTAAATATGTGTTCCAGTAGGGTTCCACTTCCTACTGCTACACCGGCCCCTGATACACTTTTTTCCGGAGGTCATTTTTATTGATTTTGCAATTTGTAGCAGTTGTCTATACTTTCCAAAGAATAACAAGCATGAAAAAGCCATGTGGAAATATTTATTATTGTCTTGGCTTTGTTAATCTTGTTTTCTCTAATAACTCTTCATTTTCTTTTGTTATTTTATTGCTAACTATTATATATCTTATAATTTTGATTGTTATGTACTTTAATTAATAATAGCGTAAATATATTTAAACAATTGAAGAACAATACTTTGCTTACGATTTAGGCTCGTCTGAGTAAGATCATATCAGTGTGTGTGTGTTATTAGTGTTTATCCTTTTCACCAGTACCTGGGCCCGTATTCACAAAAGCAAAGTTCACTCTTAACTTAAAGTTTTATTCGTAAGCATTCATTCATTCATGGCAAGGACTATAAGTACCCGACACTGCTTCGAAAACATAACAACAGCTTATACAAAATAGAACACATACCTTTTCATCAACGCCACGAGAACAAAAACAACCTCGTCCACCACCACTAATTATCTAAGAGGTTTGAGTGTACACGGTAATACAGAATCTAACACAGCCAAAGAAGACAATTAACCTCCTCCACCACCACGAGTTTTGTGTGAATTATAACTTACATTAAAACAGAGTAAACAATAATGAAGAGAACAACGTCATCAATTTTAAGTGTATACAGTAAAACAGCTAGAATCTATCACAGCCAAAGAAGACAATTAACCTCCTCCTCCACCACGAGTTTTGTGTGAATTATACATTAAAACAGAGTATACAATAAGGAAGAGAACAACGTCATCAGTCAGCCAAGTCCTAATCCTTCCTCCCTGTGATTTGGATGGTCAATCAACACAGCAGCAGGAATAAGGTATGATATTATTATTATTATTATTATTATTATTATTATTATTATTATTATTATTATGTGAACTAGCAATAAGCTAATAGGGATTTTTATGACACGAGGATTTTCTTAGATAGATAGGCCTAAATTATATACTTTAATTTGATTAGAAATGTAAAGTTCACACCTAAGCAAAAAAAATTGTGTTGTTAAGCGTTCACAACCTAAGCTAATTTTGTTCATAAGCGTTCATTCACGGCAATAATAACTTTATAGAATCTGTGTGACATTGCTTTGAAATAAGACTAATATACCATCTTTGAGATAGCCCTATATATAATACCCTCACTGATATTGGCAACACAAATAAATAGGCCTACAGTATAGTCATCTCTCTCTCTCTCTCTCTCTCTCTCTCTCTCTCTCTCTCTCTCTCTCTCTCTCTCTCTCTCTCTTGCTAGATGATACAGAAACTCCCTCCATCTTCCAACATTTTTATTTATGGTCACAATAATGAATTTAAATATACAATATATTGACATTTAGAGGGTAATGGTACAGAAATATGTACAGAGTTTATGTACAGCCGGCTTACACCATCTATGGAAGAGTACACACTGACATAAGGGGGGTGTGGGGGAGGGGGGAAGTATAGATGTGCAGAAAATTAATGATGGGTAGAGGAAAGTGTGGAGGGAGAACAAGGTGTGTGGAGGGGTAGAGGAAGGTATGGATAAAGATCAGGTGTGGAGAAAGAGATGTGCAACCATAAAGGGAGAGAGAGAAAAAAGTTGGAAGGGAAGGAGAATATGAGTGAAGGAAGGGATAAACTTGTGAGGAAGGGAAGGAAGTGGTATTATAGGTGGGTGAGTGAGTGAAAGAGGGATAGAGAGAGATGTATACCTGTGAGGGAGGGAGGGAGGGAGAGTGAGAAGATAGATATAAAATTGTGAGGGAGGAAGAGAAGATAGATATAAAATTGTGAGGGAGAGAGAGAGAAATGCATGTAAAATTGGGAGAGAGGGAGAGAAGATGGATGTAAAATTGAGAGAGAGAGAGAGAGAGAGAGAGAGAGAGAGAGAGAGAGAGAGAGAGAGAGAGAGAGAGAGAGAGAGAGAGAGATACAAGGAGTTATAAATTCCAAGGTATAAGGGAGAATTAGAGCACCAGGTACGCCATGTAAGTTTGGTGGACACTTGAACCCCATGTAAACTAAAGTGGGCAACAGACAGTCCTACTTAATAATTACAACTCATCTGTAACAATCTCATACTCAACTATAGATTGGGCACTCTTGTTTACCTTTTCAATATTTAATAACGGATATTTTATGTACTGTTTTTCGTTTCTCTGGATTACACCAAACGATTTTATGTTATGTGTTATTAAAACATTTTCAATTATTCACATAAAAATAACAAGAATTAATGACCCCCTAAGCAATAACAGGTAAACTTGCAACAAAGTAAAAGACTGATTCAATTTTCCAAACCCCCTTTCCCGTCGTCTAATGATTAATGGAGAAGGTAATATTCTTGAGAGGGATGGTGATTCCTCCAAACTGTGTACTGAGAATGAAGCCACCATAGTATGGGTTCTGTTTTGTGGCATATAGTGTGGAGGAATCACTAGCCCTTAAGTAAGTAAGGTTTGGAAGTGCAGTGTTGGTAAATCTGGAGCAACCGATTCCTCCAAACTATTCCAAGCAACAGAACACCATTATTTTTGTTCATTTGGTCCTGTTTCCTGCATGGCATACTTTGGAGGAATCATGGCACTCCAACAAGATAATCTCCACTTAAAGCAGACTCTTCTCCACATCACAACATGGTGTTTCTTGGTTCTCACTGCTCCAAGAACTTTAAATTAAACTAAAAAGAGGTGACTAAGAAGGAGATAATTATGCTTAGTAGGGATTTAAGTGTCCACATATTCACATATATATTATTCCATCCATGACTAAACAGGGAGAGAGCCTCTGAGGATAATGTGTATGTATGAATGTGTGGGGATAGATTTATGATTTTTGTATATGTGTAATGTATGGATGGATGTGCTTAATGTATGAATGAGTGAAGGGAGGGAAATTATCAATGACGAATGGGAGTTTGGCCAGAGATTTACAAAGGATGTGTATGTATGTATGTATGAGTGTTAGGGGAATATCAATGTGTGAGAAAGTACAGAGCATTCATTATCTTGAGAGGATGTTTCTGTGGATTCATAATTATAGGGAGAGAGTTTGAGGACTTCAGGGAAATATTGGGTAATTCTATGAGTTCTTTGGGATTCGTACGTACAAAAAGTTTCATTTAAGAGCGAGATGCAAGGGGTGAGGGGTAGGATTAGGGGTTGAAAGATTAGAGGTTGTAGGATGGAGTTTGGGGTTGTTGGGTGGAGTTCAGGGGTGTTGGGTTGAGTTTGGGGTTGTTGAGTGGAGTTTAGGGTTGTAGGGTGGAGTTAGGGGTTGTTGAGTGGAGTTTGGGGTTGTTGGATGGAGTTTAGGGTTGTTGGCTGGAGTTTAGGGTTGTTGGCTGGAGTTTGGGGTTGTTGGGTGGAGTTTAGGGTTGTAGGGTGGAGTTTAGGGTTTGTTGGGTGGAGTTAGGGGTTGTTGGGTGGAGTTAGGGGTTGTTGGGTGGAGTTTAGGGTTTTGAGTGGAGTTAGGGGTTTGGGATTGATGGATTGAGTTCGGGGTTGTAGGGTGGGGTTTGTATTGCTGAGTTCATTAAGGGTTCTAGAAGGAGAGGTAGAGGTGGAGGTGGGATATAATTATGGTTAGTGGGTGGAGAGTGAGGATCGGGAGTGAAGGACAACAGAAGAGCTCCTCTATGAGTGTATTTACCTACAAAATGGAAATCAAAACAAATCATGAAATATGTCCTCTTATAAGAACACTTCAGGTATTTCCGTACACCATTACAAAATTACTGAACGAGTCAATCACTGATATGCCTCTGACTTGACGTAGCAATTGTCAAACATGTACCGTTGATGAATGCTCCTCCTTAGTCGGTATTTTTATGCTTAATCTGTCTAGTTATAAAACAGGGGCAACTTGTTTGTGGGTGAAATGAAGAGCCGATGATTTCTTTAAACTACAGTAGTCTATGCCAGGAAGTGAAGGATATGTTTCGTAGCATTGTTTGATCAAATGGGTTGTAACAATTGGACAGACACTTTGCAGACATTTACACACCATAGAAGAGAAAAGGTTCCGTAGCAAAATAAGGTTAGGGGGTAAGGGATAAAGGGACAGGGACAGGGGGACAGGGGTAGGGGGATAGGAGGTCAAGATTCGAGGATTAAAGATAGGGGGATCAGGGACAAAGGATAGAGGGCCCAAGGGTAGGAGCTGAGAACAGGGCCGGGAGGGGTGTGGGGCAACACTGTCAATATACCCTTGTGTATGTATGTATCATGTATGGTCTTTCTATACACACGCAGTTTACATATGTTTCCTAAAGCTGTATTCATATATATATTTCCAAGAGTTGCATAAACAAGGGCTGAGTTCACAAAGTCTAGTTGTACTAAAATTTCAATGTGCCGATTTTTTGTGAACAGTATGTGTATTTTTTCAAATGATGTGTGAGATAATTTCAAAGCAGTCTATATACAAATTTATAAAGAGTTGAACAGATTACACACACTTTCAGGTGTTAAATAGAAAATTTATAGAATAGAATTTAATGCATGTTTTATTTATCTTGCATGGATAATTCCAAAGAAAAATATAGGTAGTCTTTCAACAGCAATGTGAAGATGTATGAATGTCTTTAAGTCTATGATGTGTATTCGCAATAGATTTCAGTGGTTATTAATATCAACAGGTTATGATATGTTTCCAAAATCTGTATAATTATATTGTATCTGCATTTTTCCCAAGAGCTGTATTATTTTCAACAGCTACACTTGGAAGGATTTAACTATACCTTTGACATGAGTTTAGATAAAATTTTTGTAGCGTATATTTTTTCTCAAGATGACGCAACGAATGAGACATGTGAGAATATTATACTCCGTTATAACACGAGTCTCTGTGTTCATTTGACAACCACAGAACGTTTTTACCCAGGGCACACCGTTCTATACTTTGAGTAACTTTAAATTTTAGTGAGAAACAGAGTACTACAATGAATGCATATACTTTTCTGCCATATTTTGAGAAACGCGACAATCATAGTGTACTTATCGTGTGTGTGTGTGTGTGTGTGTGTGTGTGTGTGTGTGTGTGTGTAAGACAAGTGTGGCTCCCTAACCCGACCCCGACCCTGCCCTGAACCCCTTCTAACATCTACACATAGGAACATAAAACACACGTGGTCACCTCTTGCTCTCACCCTGCCACTGTCACCCATGCCGTCCACACTGTTACTGTCAACCCCTGCCACTTTCATCCCCTGTTACTAATGTGTGTCACTCTGATTGATTACAGCTGTTAAGTCATCCCTCCTGCCCCTGCAACAAGGGTATAGTTTTAGGGACAGTAAGAGGGATAGTGGCAGGGGTATGATACTTGTAGGGACAATAATAGAAAGTAGAATAGAAGCATGGACAGTACAAGGGGCAGTGGCAGCTAGCAGGTCGAAGGAACAGTGAGGCCGGCAAGGTAATAGGTAGCCTGGATTGAGGCGGTAATAGTTCATCTCTCTCTCTCTCTCTCTCTCTCTCTCTCTCTCTCTCTCTCTCTCTCTCTCTCTCTCCTAGCTCCGTAAACATCAGTAAACATCTAGGCTTTGTTATATCTCACTCTAGATAGCTCATAGTTTGGTCACTGTCACATAGTTCTAGATAGTGTTCGTCAGGTATGGTATGGGCTATGTATAACACTGTCACTCGCGCTGCCTTCCCGTCCCGCCACTGTGTAAATTAGAGACACTGTACAATTTTCAATACGGTCTCATGATTTTAAACTTCCACGAAATTCTCTGGGATTGTTTTTGAGTGCTAATCATTAACTAGAAACCCTTAACTTTCTTTGGGGCGTCTGTCATGATAACAACTCGAAGGTATTCAAGAGTTTTGTTTTGTTTGCATGCCTTTCATTAAGCAGCAAGATACGATTCAGTGCGGCCTCTCATGTTAAAAAGAATCCATGGATAGAGACACCCTGCGTATTTTTCTTGGAATTTCTTGATGTTAACAAATGCCGTGGTTGGTTCATGGTTTGTTTTTGTCTGACCAGTGTGGGCGGGAAAGGTCAGTGGGGGTCGGGAGAGGCGAGGGCATTCGAGGAGGGGGCGCGGAACCCTTGCGTGGCGGCGGGAAACAAGAGAGCAGCGGTGTAATGGTTGTTGATCCTCCGGTGACGTCGCTGGCGGTGAGGGCCTCACACGGCCTCTGGCGTCATCAGAGGTCGGCGTCATGTCACCACACCAGCCCCTCGCTGACGGGGTGGTCGAAGTTGCCGCCTTGACCTGCCGACAAAAATTTTTGTAAGTCTACGAAAGTTTTAAAATAGGTCAGTGAATCATGCACGTGGAACTAAGAGTGAAGTGAGGGGAAGGGATGGGATAGGTGGTAAGAACCATACAGAAATACCCTGAAGAAAGTTGTACTTGGAGAAACTATCTACTGGTTTTAAACAACATTACATTTCTTTGAAATCTCCCTTTGTTTTGCGATAATTAGGCTTTCCACGACTTGGGTATATATATATATGAATGCCTAATTATGGGATAATGAAAGGATTATCACGGTATTTTGAGAGAACACTATGAAACGAAAGATTAATATTATTGTAATTTTTTCTTAATGCGCTTCATAACATTGCAAGATTGAACTCATTCTATGTCTGTGTTGCTTATAAAATACAACCTAATAAGGAATTTTATTATTAATCTAACGTTAATATACACAGATTACCGTAATTAAATACTTCAGAAAACATTAAACTGAATCCAATCGCAAAATAACAAAGTTAGCCTCAAACACAAGAAGAAAACTTGTAAAAGAAAACTATTGACAGGGTAAACTATAAGAGTACATATTTTTCTATTTTCATGGAAGGCCAATATATTACTTGTTGGTAATGCTTTTTAGTTAATGATGGTGAGGCATATACCATATTTAACAGAAGCTCTTAGAGTTTTCCTGAGATATACTAAGTCTGAGTATTACTGGGATCTACTGGAGCTACAGACGGGGATGTGTCGAGGAAACAAAGTGATATACAAAGTTATTAACAACTATAATTATTACCGTAACCTACCTGTACACATATCACGTGTCTGTGTATCTCAAGTTAACCAGAGCCATTTATACAGTGTAATACTAAAGTCTACAGTAAGTTACGAGAACAACCAGTGTGCAAGTTACCGTACTAGAAGGGATGGTTATAGTGTTCATAACGAGGGTTGCATGGTTTGTCTGGTAGTAGGACCTATAAAAGCTACCAATACCGTGCAATACCAACTGAAGCCTACTAAGAAAGGACTAGGATCCAACTAAGCCATCAATAGACACCGTGCTGTACTATAGGGTCAACTTGGGTTACAGTGATCTGCTTTAACACAGTAGTTCTCAACCATTTTCATCACCTGTTTACTTATTATACAACTCTTTTGATTCTCTTTTCCTTCGTCAGTATTTTTACAGAAAATGCACAATGAAGAAATTCTCCATAATTTACGAGTAAAATATTATTCTATTAATATAGGTAATATATTATTTGATTTGCCACTAAATGCACAAAGTTGAAAAGTGTCACGATTTGAATATTACGAACTAAGAACAAAAGGCACATATATCCTTTGTTGATAAAACTCTAACAATAAACTTTTCATATGCTTCCGATTTTCTTGTTTATAATATTGAAGTACTAACAAGTTACAATCGTCCAGCTCGGCATTCACACATCTCGCCGTGCCTCGGGTTGAGAACCCCTGACCTACTGTAACCCATGGACACAGTTCAGTACAAAGGTCTACCTGTGCTACTAAGGTCCACCCGAGGGGCTACCGACACCGTGCAGTACTAGGTTCTACCTGGGCTACTGACCACCATGCGCCAGGATCATGCCCTCCGGAGAGGACCTCTGTGAGAGTGACAGAAGGTCTGGGGGCTGAGTCATGAAGTGGCCACCCTCAGTCACTGGCGGCGCCCCTAGACCACCCAGACCAGGGAAGTCGCTCATAGGGCCACCAGGGGGAAGGGGCTGCTCCATGGACGGTGGCAGCCCTGAACGACAGAGGCAGGGGAAGGCAATGTTAGGGTACATATAAGCAAACTGTTAGTCTAATATTAGAGTCTCTCTCTCTCTCTCTCTCTCTCTCTCTCTCTCTCTCTCTCTCTCTCTCTCTCTCTCATACACACACAAACGCTCACGAACGAGTATAGTTCCCCTATTTATAGTTTCTATTTCCTGGTGAGTGTTGATATATTCCAATCTTACTTGCATTTCCCTTTCACTCTTTTTTCACTCATAACTCACCGTGGGGAAAGGTCATGCCGGGAGGCGGTGGGGGACCCTGACCGGGAAAGAAGTCGTGGAACCCTTGGGGACCATACCCGAAGGCGTCGCCGTAGTAGGGGAAGCCGTCCTCCATGCTGGGCGACATCCTCATCCCCCTCAGCTTGCGAGGGTTACCGAAGAGGTGCGCGCGCATACCCATGGAGGAGAGCTGCTTCATCCGCCGCTCCTTGCTGCGCTTGTTCTGGAACCACACCTGGGGGGGAGGAGGGGGGCGGTGGTGTTTAAACATCCCGGTAACAGTACTGTCTCATCGTCCTACACCCCAACTAACTAACTAACCATTTATTTCCCAGTTCCATGATAAAGTATCATACTGGCTTACCCTAACATTACCACCTCATAGTGGCTTACCCCTTCTATAACCACTTCATACTGGCTTACCCCTCCTATAACAACCTCACACTGGCTTACCCCTTCTATAACAACCTCACACTGGCTTACCCCTCCTATATATAACCACCTCCAGTATTAACGAAAGCCAGATGCTGATATTCGGTTGACATCTTGATAACTCCGCTGGATCACCTTCTAATTCCACTTTACTACAATCATAACTAACGTGGCCTAGAATGTTAAATGTGCAAATGTAAACCCTCGTATCCACAACAATGCTAACTTTACTCCCTTCATCACATCCACCACACTGTATGGTCATGTTGTCGCGTCTTCCTTTAGCTAACCCCAGACGAATGAATATACTCTTTAAATAGACTACCAACCATGCACCCCGATGTGTGTTTGTGCTTTTACCATCTTCGACAGACCATAATCGTAAACAACAACAACACAACAACAACAACAACAACAACGTCAATGATACTTTCCTTCATCATCACGCAAACATGTCTTCTGTCTTTTACTTTGATTATACTTGATTATAACAGCAAAAAAAAAAAAAAAAAAAAAAAAAAAAAATCCACTCGTACGCATGGAAGTTTCGTTCGTTCTGAAGTGTAAACAATTCGACGTTAATGCAATAAGATACAGTCAGATGCCTTCAAAAAATGCCACGAAACAAGTACCGTTGATATAGATGCTGTTTTGTGGCACATCTGGAGGGATCAGGAGCCACCAATTGCCCAACAAAACCTTGGGCCCTTTTAAAATATTCTGTGCTCTCTCTGTGACAGGTCCCCAACGTTAGGGTTTATATGCCTACCTTCCTTCCTCTCTGTCTGTATTTATTCAATCAGTTAATCAATCTTCTATATTGAGAGAGAGAGAGAGAGAGAGAGAGAGAGAGAGAGAGAGAGAGAGAGAGAGAGAGAGAGAGAGAGAGAGAATATCCAGTGATAATAGCCAATTTTGATACTCCATTGAGGATGTCAACATAACACAGTGATGAAGATATCATTATTAGTCTTAGCTTTCAGTATATTATAACACATATATTTCAGGATATTTTTACCCAAGGTCGTATCAGCATTATTGAATAATTTTACACGACTCCTTGTATGTATTTTGTTTCATAACATTAAAATGACTTTTCAGTCTCGTCATTTACTACTTCAATTTATTCCTGAAACATAATAAGACTAACGATCGAACAGCATCGTGTAAAACGATGCACTAATTATAATTATACACTGTGAAGGAACTATCGGTGATGTTAATCACAACTAGGGCGGAGGAAACGGAATCCAGGTGGATTGACATTGACGGTAAAAATTCCATTGACAAATTGTAAAGGTCTTCAACTTCTTCGATGGACTTAAGGCACTGTAAACATACAGAAGCATCGGGTAGACAATTCAATAAGGAAAGCATACTGAATACACTTTCTGGTTCTAGTACAACTTCTTAATGGTTAACGATGTCCCTTCCTTGTTTTTACGTAAGCAGAAAGGGTCGAGAGTTTAGGTACCGATGAAAGTTACCACTTTACTCATTCTTCATGATAAGAATACAAGTATACACTCCCTGAATGATAAACGACTTTAATCAGTCGAGTAAAATGTCACTAGAATATTGTGGAGTCATGGAGGCTCTTATTAATAGCTATACGAGATCGATTTAGTGTTTAACAAAATGGTCTTAAGTCGAGTGTGTAAACAGGATCGTGTTTGTGGAACTCCTGATCAAGTTATTTATCACCATTTCTCCTCATTACTCCAATATTATTTCTTTCCCTTCTCACCCTATGAGTCCCTTCTTCCTTTTCTCTTTCCTTCTTCTACCTTCATTCCTCTCCTCCCTTCCCTCCTTCATTCCCTTCCTTGTATCCTCCCTTTCCCTTCTTTTTATCCTGCCATCCTTCCTTGCTCCCCTCCTCCCCAGCTGTGGCTCTGAAACAAGTGCAGCAAGGACATTAGTTTACCTGCGCAGAGGACGAAGGTCTATCAGTACTTTGCAAGCTTGATGGAGTTGTTGTTGTTGTTGCTGTTGGTGTTGTTGTTGTTGTTGTTATTCTTGCAGGAGTGGTTGGTGAACGCTTAATAATGCTCACCTTTTTTTAATTCCCTAAGTTGTTTTATATACTCTTGTTTTATAGATCGTCTTAGTTAATCATTAATTTGTTTTTTCTTGCATTCTCGTGTTGTGTTATTATATTTTTCTTATACCTTTTTTTTTAATTGCCTTTGCTATTTTATATTTTGTTCTTACGTTAACTATTTTTATGTTTCATCGAGTATCTCACGGTTCAGTGGGGAGTGTGGGAGGGGGTGAAGGATGGAGAGAGAGAGAGGAGTGGGGAAGGAAGGGGGGAGGGAGGGGATAGTGTATTAGAAGCTCAGACCCCTTACCTTCCTTATTACCCTCCTTCCTTACCCCTTACCTTCCTTACCTTGCCCTTCCCTCATCCCATTCCCCCATCCAACACTCCACTCAGATTTCACCTTCACCTGTTTACATGTAACCCTTTCCTTCCTTCCTTTCCCCCCAGCCGTCAAGTCCCTATCAGATCTGTATATTCTCAGACCCTATAATCTTCTATATACTCCTCAGTCCATATAGCCCCTCACATCTATATATAGTCCTCAGTCCCAGCTCTACAAACGTGTCAAGATCATCATTATCTGAATTTAATGATACTACTGGTGGTGCTTATCACTCTCTAATTGTCTCTACATTATAGCAGGCATCATCATTATTAATATTGTATAGTTTCATTGTCGTTATTCATAAATGGTATAGTGTTATTATATTCACTCATCTTTATGCTCATCATCATCATCAACAGTACTCGTATCAGAAGCTTAAAAAAATCATAATTATTCTCATCATAAACATCATCATCATCATAAACATCAGCATCATCATCATCATCATTATAAACATCATCATCATCATAATCATAAACACCATCATCATCATCATCAACATTATAAACATCATAATCATCATCATCATTATCATCTCATTTTTATATAGGGGCAAACCAAAGAATGAATCGTTCTGAAATAATACTAGATAATCATATGCCTTGAGTTGTATCATTTTCACAGAGGGACTGAAAGCGAAGCAAAGTTACTACACCATTAAGCACACATTATTATACACGTAGCATATCATCCATCATCATCATTATTAACATCGAAAATTATTACATCACGAGTATCCATTTGATGCCATCAGGAATCATTAACACCACCATCATAACAATTTACAAGGACATCAATCATCACCAACATCTGTCACATCACATAAAGGTACATTATTAATATCCTCAACATTAGGTAGTCATGCACAGATATATATACACTATAATATTTAGTAAAACACCCTGTACTTAAATCATCGCTGGCTTAAGGACCCTGTGATCGTGTATAAGAATTGAAGACTTCTGATTTCTCCAGACTATGCCACGAAACAAGCTCCTTCAATATAGGTGGTGTTTCGTGGCAATATTAAAGGGGGTGTGGGAATAGGGGGACAGGCTTGGGGGGGGTTTAGGGGGGTGCGGGAGTAGAGGACAGGCTTGGGGGGGTTTAGGGGGGTGCGGGAGTAGGGGGACAGGCTTGGGGGGGGGTTAGGGGGGTGCGGGAATAGGGGACAGGCATTCTACCCACCCCAAGCCTGTCCCCTTATTCCCGCACCCCCCAAACCCTCCCCCCCCCAAATCTTGTCCCCTACTCCCGCACCCCCTTAAACTAACTACCGTACAGTATGTGTGGAAATACATATGATGCCGAGAGATATAACACGCAGAGAAGACAATAGAATCGCATCGGTTTGTATTCCTTCATTCAATTGACTTCGATGATATGTCTTCCATGGATAAAGGATTGTATCACCTCTGTATTTACTGTACCAGGAAAAAAAACGCAACACTTGTCATTCTTTTCAACTATTCATTCTGTGTTGATATGTTGTATGGTCGCCGTTTCCCCTTTTGTAATGCGAATAAATGAGTGAGTCTGTTAATTAATATAGCAATAAGCACTAAAGGCATCAACGCGAATAATCTTGGCGTGGTTCAGTTCCCATGAAATAAAATAATATACAAACTAGGCAATCATATAAAACTGAAAAAAAAAAAAATATATATATCCATCTCTTTATACTGGCTACAATTATATCCTATCAAAATTTGACTCCACCAGCCCCTCATCAACTTGGCAAAAATCCACCTATTTCAGTTTTACTCCTTTTACATCACCACCACCACCTCCACCACCACCAGTGCCTCCCCAATCAGTTAGGCTACCCCCCACCATCCTCCTCCTAACCCCACCTCTCTATAGCCTCCCCCGCTTACATCCCTCCCCCCCTCCCCCCCTTCCCATGTGTGGTTCAGAAGGAGTGCTGCAGGGAGAGACGAATGAAGCTGTGCTGATCAATAAAAAATAAAAGAATAAATTATATGTTACAGTGCAAAGTGAATTATCAGAATTTATCAAATGCACTTATAATAATAATAGATTTAGAGCGCTTAGGGTTAGTGGAAGTTATATTAGTTCTCACCAGCCCTCGTTATCAAAGAGATAAAAGAGATAAAAGAAAGATAAAAGAAAGATAAATTCATATCCTTAATAAAAAAAAACTAAAAGGCAAACTAACAGCTACGGTCATATGCCATCGGAAGAGGAGACAGTGAGGAGGGGATAGCAGGCTGTAATAAAGAACTTGGAAAGAGAAATTAATAAAAAGCTGACACCGACTTCAAACCCATTAAATGCATGAGTAAATATTGTGAGAATGAGAAGTACGACTTGAGAGAAGGAAGGAGAGAAAAAAGAAGGATAAGAGGGATATAAATATAGTTCAGAAAAGGCAAAGAAGGGAGTGAGTGAGAGAGAAAAGCAGATAATGTGAAAGAGTGACACAAAAAGCAAATAGAAAGAAGAGAGAAGAGAAAGAAGGTGAAGGGACGAGAAAGAATTAATTAAGGAAGGGAAGGATAGGGTATACAGGAGAAAGGAGAGGGAAGAAGGAGAAAGAGGTGAGAGGTATAAGGTAGGGAGGGATGCAAGAAGGGGAGTTGAATTTCACACCATCATAATACTGAAAATTACATCTGTCTGTCTGTCTGTGTGTCTGTTTGTGTGCGTTCGTCTGTGTGTCCACCATAATTATCTCCTTCCTCTACTTGGCTGTTCGTGTTTAATTAAAAGACTTGTTTGCCATTTATACTCGTAGGTATCAAGGTGTGTATGTGTGTGTGTGTTGTTGTTGTTGTTGTTGTTGTTTTTTCATGCGTAGTTAATGGGACAATACATTTTTGGTACATTGGAGTGCCTTGATTCCTCGAAAATCTATAATTATGCCAAAAACAGGACCAGGTGAACAAAAATATATTGGTGACCTGTTTCTTGTATAATTCTTTGGAGGAATCAGTTTCTCGAGCGCTGAGAGGGACATCCACAGTGAGAGGGAAACGAGGGCAGAGAGGGAAACGAGGGCAGAGAGGGAAACGAGGACAGAGAGGGAAATTTATAGTGAGAGGGATACGAGAGATGAGAGGAACACGAGGGATGAGAAGGTAATGCGCAGTGAGAAATGAGGGGAACACGAGGAATGAGAGGGAAATGCGAACAGAGAGAGATGAAAGGAAAACGATCAAGGGATAAGAGAGAGAGAGAGAGAGAGAGAGAGAGAGAGAGAGAGAGAGAGAGAGAGAGAGAGAGAGAGAGAGAGAGAGAGAGATGAGAGGGCTATGGAGAATGAGAGGGACATGCGCAGTGACAGGTCTGGTACACCGCAAAAACCATGGCCAGTGACACTATACTGTAGAGGACTGACGGCTCAAGTATCTTCTCACACTGGGCATGAGGGATAAGGGATGAGGGTTACTACTAAGGGTTTACTTCTAAGGGTTTACTACTAAGGGTTTGCTACTGAGGGATAAGGGTTGAGGTTTTACTACTGAGGTTTTACTACTAAGGTTTTACTACTGAGGGATAAGGGTTGAGGTTTTACTACTAAGGGTTTACTACTAAAGGTTTACTACTCAAGGTTTACTACTGAGGTTTTACTACTGATGGTTGAGGCTTACTACTTTGGCTGGGGGTCTGACGTTTAGGACTGAGGATAGGGACTGTTTTGAGGAGGTCGGTTGTCTGAGGAATGGGGATAAGTAGGACTGAAGGCTATAAGTAACACTATGATATTTAGATATCTACCTCTACCACTATAATAATTATCTACCTCTATCACTACCATGCACCTAACATTTAGTACCATTATCACCATTACTACCATCATCACCATTATCAAAACAACCACCACTATAAATATCAACACTAACCATCACCACCACCACCACCACTACTATAACTACAATCACCATCACTATACCACCCTTACTATACCCCTACTACCATCATAAACATCACTGCCATCAACCACTATAGTCTCACCCCCATGGACCACAACCACACACCTCCCCTCCACCCCTACTCCACCACTACTACTACCCATTCCTCTCGTATATAATTAATTAATCATATTTGTCCTTCACTTCCACTTCCACCTTTGAAACAACTCTCCCTTCTCCACCATAACTCTCTCTTCTCCACTATAAATCTCTCTTCTCCACTATAACTCTCCCTTCTCCATTATAACTCTCCCTTCTCCATCATAACTCATTTTCTATACACCCTCCTCCCTTCCTTCATCTTTCTCTCCATCTATACTCCTTTTACTCCTCTATCTACTTTACCTCTTCCTCTACCAGCACCTTAATTCCTCCAGTTTCTTACCTCTCTTACCTCCCCCACCCCCCACTCCTTGGTTTCTCTCCAGTTTACCCCTTACTCTCTCTCTCTCCCATTATTCCTCCTCCCTCCATCACCCCTCCAAAGTCGTGACAAGAAGCAGTATTGACATCAAAATTAGTTACGGGGTTATTATGTTAATGACCCTCACACCCTCCACCCTCTCCTGATCCCCTCCCCCTACACACACACACCCTCCTTCCTTTCCTGCCCCCCCCACACACATCCTCCACCCTCTCCTGATCCCCCCCCACACACCCTCCACCCTCTCCTGATCCCCCCCCCACACACCCTCCACCCTCTCCTGATCCCCCCCCCCCTCCACACAAACACCCTCCTTCCTTTCCTGCCCCATACCTCTCCTCCCTTTCCTCCCCCACCCCACACCTCTCCTTCCTTTCCTGCCCTCCCCTCCCTCTCCTGTCCCTTACATCCTCCTCTTCTCTTTCCTGCCCCATACCTCTCCTTCCTTACTTGTCCTTCACACCCCACCCCTTCCTTTTCTATACCTCCCTTCACACTCCTCCCATTCCTGCCCCTACACCCTCCTCTTTCTTTCTCTACCCCCAGACCCTTCTCCCTTTTCTACCCTTCACACCACTCCCTTTCCTTTCTTGACGCCCATTTTTCATTCTTCCTCACACACCTCCCTCTCCTACCCACCCCAACCTTCCTCCCTTCCCTAACCCCAAACCCTCCTCCCTTTCCTGTCCTACACACCTATATATATTCCTTTCTTCCTCACACTCCCTCCTTCCTTTCTTCCTCACACTCCCTCCTTCCTTTCTTCCTCACACTCCCACCTTCCTTTCTTCCTCACACTCCATCCTTCCTTCGTTACCTCACACACCTCGCTATCACACCCCTTACACCCCTCTCTTTCCTCATTGCTCACCCCACCCTATTCTCAAACCAACTGACCCCCTGGTTCACTTAGGGTCGTATTCCTAGTCAAACACATAGGACGCACGAACGACCAAAGGTGTAAAATACCATAGACTTATACTTCTTCCCAATGAACCCGATGACAGGACTTGATGAAAGTGACTATGAATATCACAGACCCGGTTATACTTACACGACCTGATAGTATAGTGTATAGTATAGTATATAGAATAGTATAGTCTTATATCAAGGCCCGAACGACTAGGATTAACGCATTTACAATTACGATGGTCACAGGGAGAGAAGGTCGTCGGGGTATTTATATAGAGAATGTTTTACTTATATTCTTCTCCCAATAAAACTTGAAATCAGTCAGTGAAAGACGCGTGGTAGGCAGTCCATCACAAGGAAGAAGTTTACGTATGTGTCTGTGTGTGTGTAGGGAAGGAGAAGTGCAGGAAAAAAGATGATAGTTCCTAATCCTTTCCATCCGAAGATCTAACATACGTATATACTCGCTGATGCCATTACAACTACGTTACTCAGGATCACGGTCGAGGTGCTCAGGATGGTCCCACGTGTTCCTGTCTCAGAATATAGGCTCTTGCTCTCAGGATATGATGTGTGTTTGTGTGTACGTGTTTGTCAATGCGTTCTCTTTTCAAATTTCTTATAGTCGCCCTCCTCTTCCAATCCTATCCCTCCTTTTCCTCCCTTTCCTTTCCTCCACATCCTTCTCTCTTCCTACTCTTCCTCTACATCCTCCTCTCTTTCTCCTCTTCCTCCACATCCTTCTCACTTCTTACTCTTCCTCCACTTCCTTTCTCTCTTCCTACTCTTCCTCCACTTCCTTTCTCTCTTCCTCCACATCCTCTTCTCTTTCTCCTCTTCCTCCACGTCCTTCCTTCTCTCTTCCTCCACCTCCTCCTC
>JAWQEG010002291.1:40000-45000 GCA_033782935.1 Petrolisthes cinctipes
AATGAGCGGAGGGAGTAGAGGATTAAAATAAAAATAGATAAGACCAGAAGAAAGGAGAAGAATGGAAATGTAGAATTAGAGAGAGTAGTGAAAAAACGAAAGAGGAGAAGAATTAGGAGATAAATATTAACAGTGGATAAACTTTAAAAATATATGTAAAATACAGAAAAACTCCACAAGAGAGAGAGAGAGAGAGAGAGGAGAGAGAGAGAGAGAGAGAGGAGAGAGAGAGAGAGAGAGAGAGAGAGAGAGAGGAATGCAGAAGGAAGGAAGGGTGTGAGAGAGAGGGGAGGGAGGGAGGGAGGGAGGAGAGACCCGTAGGCTAAATGATGGAGAAGAATGATGGAAAGTAGTAGGAAAGGAGGAGGAGGAGGAGGTAAGGAGGGGGAGGTAAACAGGAGGAAGGGGGAGGGGAGGGAAGGAAGAGGAAAGCGGCACGAAGCAGAAGGAAGGACAGGGAAAAGGAGGAGGAGGAGGAGGAGGAGGAGGATAAAGAAAGGGAAACAGGGAGACAGTAAATAACGAGGAGGTGGAAATGTATAATAATGAGTGAATTAATGAATGAGTAAATGTATGTACGAGTGAGTAAGTGGCATGAATAGGTGACCGAGTGGGGGGGCCGGGAAGGGTGAGTGAATAATGAATGAGTAGGTAAATGAGTGACATGGAGTGAGTGATTGAATGAGTGGCAATGAATGGGGTGGCAGAATGAGTAAATGAATGAGTGTTGGAAAGGACGTAGGTGTGATGGAAAGAGACAGGGAAGATATGAATGAACGCCGGGGGGAAATAAAATGCAGAGGGACAATTACTAATCATTACTGACGAAAAGATGGAGTTAAATAAGGAGGCTGGGTAGGAGGAGGCAGAGAGGAGGGATTGAGGAAGACATTGGGGGAGAGGAGCGATAGTGAGGAAGATAGGGAGGGAGAGGAGCGATAGTGAGGGAAGGTAGGGAGGGAGAGGAGCGATAGTGAGGAAGGTAGGGAGGGAGAGGAGCAATAGTGAGGAAGGTAGGAGGGAGAGGGGGCGATAGTGAGGAAGGTAGGGAGGGAGAGGATCGATAGTGAGGAAGGTAGAGAGGGAGAGGATCGATAGTGAGGAAGGTAGGGAGGGAGAGGATCGATAGTGAGGAAGGTAGGGAGGGAGAGGAGCGATAGTGAGGAAGGTAGGGAGGGACAGGAGCGATATTGAGGGAAGTAGGGAGAGACTGGGAGGAGGAAGGAATGGATGGATGGAGAGAGATAAATGAATGAGACAGTGAGCCAAATAGGAGAGTTAAAATGAGATCCAGTGAAAATTTGTCAATAATATTCATCTCATACCCATAATTATTCCACACTTCATTACCTGTGGATTCGTTTCTGTATACAGTTTTACTTTGTATGTGTGTATGTATGTATGTATGTATGTATGTATGTATGTTTTAAGGGGCTAGGCAAACTCCCGGCTGATCCTGTCAACATTCCCACACCGGTAATATTGTGAGGTCCATTGCAGTGGGTTGCCTCGTAAGGTCAAGCAAAAATATTGGCAACGAGAGAGCCAGGTTTAGAAGGAGGGAGGGAGGGAGGGAGGGAGGGAGGGAGGGAGGAGGGAAGAAGGGAGGGAGGGGAGGGAAGGAGGGAGAGAAGAAGGAGGGATGGGAGGGAAGAAGGAGGGAGGCAGACGTGGGAATGAAGTAGGGAGCCAGAGAACGGAGAAAATTAAAACGAAGGAGGGAGGGAGGGGTGGTAGACGACGTAAGGAAAGCAAGGAGTAAGATAAACGTAGGAAAGGAGAAAGATGAAAGAAGAGAAAAATACGAAGGAAGAGAAAAATACGAAGGAAGAAAAAAAGACGTGGGAAGAAAAAAATATGAAAGAAGAGAAAGAGACAAGATGAAAGGGGAGAAAGACGAAGAGAAGTATAAAGAGGTAGAGAGCCAGGAGAGGTAAATAGAAAGAGGGAACAAAAAGAAGGGGTGTAGAGAGGTAGAGAGCCAGGAGAGGTAGAAAGAAAGAGGGAACAAGAAGAAGGGAGGTAGAGAGGTAGAAAGAAAGAGGGAACAAGAAGAAGGGAGGTAGAGAGGTAGAAAGAAAGAGGGAACAAGAAGAAGGGAGGTAGGGAGGTAGAAAGAAAGAGGGAACAAGAAGGGAAGAAGAGAGGTAGAAAGAAAGAGGGAACAAGAAGAAGGGAGGGTAGAGAGGTAGAAAGAAAGAGGGAACAAGAAGAAGGGAGGTAGAGAGGTAGAAAGAAAGAGGGAACAAGAAGAAGGGAAGAAGAGAGGTAGAGAGCCAGGAGAGGTAGAAAGAAAGAGGGAACAAGAAGAAGGGAAGTAGAGAGGTAGAAAGAAAAAAGGAACAAGAAGAAGGGAAGTAGAGAGGTAGAAAGAAAGAGGGAACAAGAAGAAGGGAGGTAGAGAGGTAGAAAGAAAGAGGGAACAAGAAGAAGGGAAGTAGAGAGGTAGGAGAGGTAGAAAGAAAGAGGGAACAAGAAGAAGGGAAGTAGAGAGGTAGAAAGAAAAGAGGGAACAAGAAGAAGGGAAGAAGAGAGGTAGAGAGCCAGGAGAGGTAAATAGAAAGAGGGAACAAGAAGAAGAGGTAGAAAGAAAGAGGGAACAAGAAGAAGGGAAGTAGAGAGGTAGAAAGAAAGAGGGAACAAGAAGAAGGGAAGTAGAGAGGCAGAAAGAAAGAGGGAGCAAGAAGAAGAGGTAGAAAGAAAGAGGGAACAAGAAGAAGGGAGGTAGAGAGGTAGAGAGAGAGCCAGAGGGAGAGAGCCAGGTGAGGTAAGATTGATCCCAGCAAATGATGATGTTTACCTGGTGGGTGAGAGGTCGTGATTAGCCCCCCTGCTTACCATAATGTGCTGCCGGCCTGCTGACGTCCTGCTTCTGCTCCATCGTATACCCCCTTATCGCTGTCTCCCTTACCCTCCTGTCTCTAACCTGCCTCCCTTACCATCCTCAGCCCTTTCCTCCTCACTTGTCCCTCACCTCTCTCACATTTCTCTTCCTTCACCTTTCACTTCCCTCTTTACCTTATCCTTCCCTATTTCTGTTCATCACCCCTCATCCTTTTCCTCCTCACTTGTCCCTCACCTCTCTCACATTTCTCTTCCTTCATCTTTCACGTCCCTCTTTACCTTATCCTTCCCTATTTCTGTTCATCACCCCTCATCCCTTTCCTCCTCACTTGTCCCTCACCTTTCTCCTCCGTCATCTTTCACTTCCCTCTTTACCTTATCCTTCCCTATCTCTGTCAATCACCATCCTCACCTCTGTCCTCCCCCCATCCCCCCATCCTTTCTACCTCTAATCCCGTGTCCCCTCACCACGCATACCCCTTCTCCTTCACCCCTATCTCCATAACCCCTGCCTTCCTCTCTATACTTTCCTTTCTCTATGGATAAAGTTCACCACCATTACTTAATTCTCTTTTCCTCCACTCACCTGCCTAAGCTGCCACTCATCTCCCTTTCCTTTTACCTATCAACTTTTCACCACACAGCCTCACACTTTCCTTCATCTCCCTCCCTTTCCTTAATTGTCTCCCTCACTTTCCAGTCAGTACTCCTCTACCTCCTTCACAGCCATTACCTTCAACCTAACTCACTCACTCTTCTACCTAAACTGTTCCCTCTCCCTCCCTTCCTTCCCTTCCCAACTCCCCTTCATCTTCATCCCCCCTCCCCCCTCCAACTCCCCTTCATCTTTCATCCCCCCCCTCCCCCCTCCCCCCTCCCCCCCACACACAGGAAGGAGCGAGGTGTTCATTGAGCTTCGTCTCAGTGTGGTAAAAACGTCTTGAAGCACCCAGGAAGCGACAAGAACCAGTGTTATCTTGGTGAAGCAAAAACACGAACCTAAACATTGACAAGCAGAGGGAGGAATAAACAAGGAAGGAAGCAAGGAAGGTGAATAGGAGGAAGGTGTGTTAGTAGGAGGAGGAGAATGAGGAAGAAGAGGGGGGATGATTAAGGAGGAACGTAAAGAAGAGGAGGAGTTGGAGATAGAATAGTATAAAAAGGAGGGAGAAGGATAACAAGGGAAGAGAAACAAGAAAAACAAACACCACCAGTAACAAAACAACAATAACATAAACAGCAACGAAAACGAGGAACACCGAAAACTGGCTATGAAATCGAGATTAATGTTTATGATGACAAAGATGATTGAAAGACGACGACGATGATGATGATGATGATGACAGCGTTGATAATAATGATAACTAAGAAAATGGTGATTATGATGGTGATAATGATGATGATGGTGATGATGATTTCAATGGGAGGGAGTCATCATCATCATCATCACCCACTAAACTGTCACCAAACACCCCCCTGTGACCCCCCAACCCCACTCCGTCAAACAAAATATACCGGTATCGGGGTTTGATTGTAATTGTGTGTGTGTGTGTGTGTGTGTTGTGTAATGAGAGGAGGAGAAAAGGAGTGAAATGGGGAAGAGAGAATCGAAGGAAAAGTAAAGGATGGATGAAGAGAAGAAAATATGATGGAGTAGAGAAGGGAACACGGCAAGGGGACGGGAACAAACAGAGGAAAATGATAGTAGGGAAGGAGGGAGTGAGAGAATGACAGGGAAGGGAGGATAATGGGATGGAGGAGAGGTGTGACATTAATAAGAGTGACGGGAGTGAGAAGAAACATGGGAGGAAGATTACAGTGGAAGGAGGGAATGATAGGTAAAGGAGGGGCATGGCAGGGGAAGGAAGAATGGAATAGAGGAAAGATTACAGAGGAGGAGGGAATGATAGGTAAAGGAGGGGCATGGCAAGGGAAGGAAGAATGGAATAGAGGAAGATTACAGAGGGAGGAGGGAATGATAGGTAAAGGAGGGGCATGGCAAGGGAAGGAAGAATGGTATAGAGGAAGATTACAGGGGAGGAGGGGAATGATAGGTAAAGGAAGAGCATGGCAGGGATGGGGAGAATGGTAGGTGAATAAGCAGAGAGATGGTATGGGATTGGCGAGTGATAGAGGAAAGGGAATTGTAGGGGTAG
>JAWQEG010002291.1:50000-55785 GCA_033782935.1 Petrolisthes cinctipes
TGATCATGATTTCAATTATCTCATAAACAGCAGCTTACGACATAAATATTGTGCCTAGACTAATGCCAGATTATTTTGAATACCAGGAAAATCCCCTCGTCTAAATTTTAAGCCACACTTTTTCAATTTAACTGCCTGGTGAACTAGTACCTCGAAAGCTCAAATCTCGGTCTCAGATCAAACACTCATCTATTTTCTTAACAACCAATAATGTTGATGGAAAATTACTATCTGTGGAAACGTAATTGGTTCAAAGTATATTCTATGCTATTGCAAGCTGGATATTATCACAGAAACATCACTTTTGATCACCTCAGATGACAGATTTTACACTGCATAAAAATCTTCGCCCCTGACGCTGATGTAGGTAAAGATGAAGGCCACGGACTCACAAGAAGCATGGTAGCAGCATTTTGCAAACATTATTGTCATGATTTCAGTAAGATAGGTAACCAGTGATGTTAAGTTACAAGACAAGTATAATTAAGGAGTCTAAATTTTATATACAGAACCTCCCACTTTCACCATACCACAGTAGAACCTGCCGCCCTCGATATTATTTACTGTTTCACCTAATACCGCATAATATTCAGTGTTTATTATCATATGTACACTTTCATGCCTTCGACTGCCCATACATTTAAAACTAACCAAAAGTATTTCCATATTACAACTACTATTAGCGAAAGACTACATGGCAAAAAAAAAAAATTGAATAATGGAAATAATATGACGGTGCAAATCATATAAATTGCATTATCAGTTATTCATCCACCCAGTCCAGTCCATTCCAATTCAGTCCAGTCCAGTCTAGTTCAGTCCAGTCTCTCTCGTTCCTGCTCCTTCCACGTTTCTGCACCCTCTCCCCTCTCTCTGACCCTTTAATCTGGCCCATCCAATCACATCCCAACCCCTTCCATGCCCTACCGTCCCACCAATTCCTTTCCCTTCTTCCCTTCTCTCCGTTCCCACCCTTCTTCTTCCCTTCCATCCTCTCCACCCTTCTTCCCTTTCCATCCTTTTCACCCTTCTTCCCTTTCCATCCTCTCCACCCTTCTTCCCTTTCCCTCCTCTCCACCCTTCTTCCATTTCATCCTCTCCACCCTTCTTTCCTTTCCATCCTCTCCACCTTTCTTCCTTCCATCCTCTCCACCATTCTTCCCTTTCCATCCTCTCCTCCCATTCTTCCCTTCCCTCCTCTCCTCCCATTCTTCCCTTTCCATACTCTTCTCCCATTCTTCCCTTCCCTCCTCTCCTCCCATTCTTCCCTTCATCCTCTTCTCCCATTTTTCCCTTCCCTCCTCTCCACCCTTCTTCCCTTTCCATCCTCTCCACCTCTTCTTTCTTCCTTCCTCTCTATTTCTTCCCTTCCCTCCGCTCCACCACTTTTTCCCTCCCACCCTTTCTCTTATCCACCATTTCTTTTTCTCTTCTCTCCTCTCATTCTTCCCCTCCATTCTCCTTACATCTTCTTCCTTTCTCCTCCTCCTCCTCCCGTTCTATCCACCATCCCTCACCACTATTTCTCTTCCTCTCCACCTTTTCCCCACCACCACCAAAACCACCATCACTCACCTTCTCGTCGTCAGTAAGTTTAGCCTCCCCACTGGCGCCCTGGTCCTTGTGTTCGCTGCTTCCCTCCGCGTCAGACACATCAGAGTCGTGGAAGGCGCCCGAGTCTTTGTCTGTAGGGGGCGTGTCACCGGCAAGACTCACCTGAAGGGGCACAGGTGAGGGGAGGGAGGGTCAGACTTACCAGCTATAGGGTATGGGTGTGGCTATAAGGGGGGTAGGGAGCTGTATCTATATCAAATCTGTCTTGCTCTTTCTTTGTATCTATATTAATGTCTTTATCTATTTTTATATTCAATGTATCTTTGTTATGTATCTTTGTTATGTATCTTTGTTATGTATCTTTGTTATGTATCTTGTCTATGTATCTTTGTTATTGTTGTTCCGCTACTTATCATCCGCCTATAAGGGTAGATTTCTGGTCAATGTTGGATATTCGTAATTTCTGCAAATAACTCACATTTAAACACGCCACACTTATCGTAGCTTCTCTTCACGCAGCCCTCCACTCACACAAATACACTCTAGTATTATGTACACTTATCCATCTTAATCTATCTTCTTTTACCTCCCATTTCACTCCATTTGCCACTTATCCAAAGACTATTCCTCTATTCACACTCTGTGGTTCACTTTAATCACACTCAAGCCGCCAATTCTCTACTCACTCTGGCCCACTCCCTCAGTCACTCAAGCCAAGCCCCATTTACTTAACCCATTCCCCCCACTCATTGAGACCACTCTCTACTCACATTAAAGGGTGGGAAGGCTGGGTTGACCTTAGACTCCGGTACAGCCATGTTGTCGAGTAGGCGCGTAGTAACTAGTGGGGGGCAACACTCCCAGACCACGCGGGGGAGACCCAGGCCGGCCCCCTCCCATCATGGCCGCCAATCCCCCCCGCCCCGCCGTGGGAGTGGGGGGCCTCCGGTGGGCGAAGACACTAAGCCTTGGTTGGATGCTAGAGGGGGCGGGGGCAGGGAGCCGGGTCCGGTGGCTGGGGAGTTGGTACTGGATGCCGTAGTGGTGTTGTTGTTGGCTTCCTGCAGACTCTGTAAGTTGGGCTTCACGTCTAGCGGCTCCTCGTCCTCGTCTTCAGAGCCTCCAGGGTACGGATCTGAAAGCCAAAGAAATATTCAGAGTTTAGTCACATGAGCATAGTTATTTCCTTCGTCCTCCGTTCTTATCCTCTATTCTCGTGTCACGTTTGTTGTGTTTTCCCCAGCGAATGTTTTTTTGCTTTGTTTTTTATCATTAACACATGCCATCCATATACTCTCATACCAACTACTCCCTATACAATTTACTCTTACATCCACCACCACTCCCCTACAACAACTCCCACATCATCACTCTCACTTCATCCCAACCAACAAACACCTTCACCCTAACTCATACCATACCTACCTCACCCAAAATCACATCACACCCTAGCTCAACCCATCATCATCCCCAACACCCTAACAACAACAGTCTCTATGTACAGTCGGAGGCAAAAGTCCTATCGTCCTCACTTGCTTTCACCGAGGCACGCAATGTTGATAGACTCGAGATTATAATTAGGTGTAGAAAACGTGCGTATTTCTCGAGTCCATGAAATCTGTGTGTCTCGTTGAAACAGGTAAGGCGACAAGACTTCTGCCGCCGACTGTACTGTATATCTCATTCATTATATAGAGTTAACAAGGTCTACTAAAGGATCCGAACGTGACTACTTTCCGCATCACTGAACAGCCACCAACACCCAGTAGCAGCGAACAACTCGAGAGGAGATCAAAGCAGTTCACCTCATTCCCGCTCCTTGCTGAATTTACGACTAATTTTTATGAGACGTCCCTGTAAATCACCAAGGCAAAGAAAACGGAGTATGGGATTAGATTAGCTTACGTTCTTAAGAATTTACAGCATTTTTTTTTATTTTCCCCCTTCTCCCTACTATTTCTTCCCTCCCACTTCTTCCATTCTTCATTGCTGCCATCTCTTCTTTATCTGTTCGTTTCTCCACCCATCATCATCATCATCTCTTTTTCTCTCTTCATACTTTTCATCTTTCCCATTATCTGTTTTCTCTTATATTTCCCGTTTATGATGTTTTTTCACTCCTCCACGCTTTCTTAATTTTCTTCATTATTGCTTCCATACCTTGCTCTCTTTCTGTGTGTGTGTGTGTGTGTGTGTGTGTGTGTGTGTTGTCCATCTCTTCCTTCCTCTCTTTCCTCATATTTTCCTCCTCCTCTTTCTCCTCATTTCTCCCATCTCCTCTTCTCTTCCTCATCTTCTCTCCCATCTCCTCCTCCTCATCATCTTCTCTTCCTCCTCTTCTCTCCCATCTCCTCCTCCTGCTCCTCCTCTTCTCTTCCTCCTCTTCTCTCCATCTCCTCCTCCTCCTCCTCTTCTCTTCCTCCTCATTTCTCCCATCTCCTCCTCCTCCTCCTCCTCCTCTTCTCTTCCTCCTCTTCTCTCCCATCTCCTCCTCCTGCTCCTCTCGTTGCCCCTGAGTTACGGCCCCGTGTCGACACCTCATTTCACGCTAGGCTGGTTGGCACGTGAGGCAGGCGGTGAGGGAGCTGGCACCTGGCACCCTCCCCTGGCACCCACACTCCCCTGGCACCCATACTCCCCTGGCACCCACACTCCCCTGGCACCCACACTCCCCTGGCACCCACACTCCCCTGGCACCCACACTCCTCTGGCACCCACACTCCCCTGGCACCCACACTCCCCTGGCACCCACACTCCCCTGGCACCCATACTCCCCTGGCACCCACACTCCCCTGGCACCCATACTCCCCTGGCACCCACACTCCCCTGGCACCCACACTCCCTGGCACCCACACTCCTCTGGCACCCACACTCCCCTGGCACCCATACTCCCCTGGCACCACACTCCCCTGGCACCCACACTCCCCTGGCACCCACACTCCTCTGGCACCCTTACTCCCCTGGCACCCTCACTCCCCTGGCACCCACACTCCCCTGGCACCCATACTCCCCTGGCACCCTCACTCCCCTGGCACCCACACTCCCCTGGCACCTACACTCCCCTGGCACCCGACACTCCCCTTGTACTAACTTTTCCCTGGCAACCTTCCTCCCCTGGCACCCACCCTCCCATGGCACTCTTCCTCCCTTGGCACCCCACATTCCCCTGGCACCCTCATTTGGTACTGGCCTTTCCCTAGCACTATATTCTTTCCATTGTTTCCTCTGGCACCTTCTGACACCCACCATCTACCCCTGGCACCCACCATCTACTCCTGGCACCCACCATCTTCCTCTGGCACCCACCATCTTCCCCTGGCACCCACCATCTACCCCTGGCACCCACCATCTACCCCTGGCACCCACCATCTTCCCCTGGCACCCACCATCTTTCTCTGGCACTATCCTCAGCATCCGTTTATCCTTGTCACTCTTCAATTTGTAGTTCTTTATGAGCCGACCTTATCTCATCTCTGTGACACTATGCGCTCCTCCCGTGGTTTGCTACCTAATATATGGTGTGTTTTTTTACCAGCGTCGCAAGGTATTTGAGAGTACCGCGAGCTTGTCTTATTGCTACACCTGGTTGGAGAACACTTTAAGGGGAGATTCTTTTATAGGTAAATTGGAAGGTCTCTGATTCATCCAAACTGTGCCACAAAACAGATTCCCTATTAGTGCCATTGAGGGAGTCTGTTTTCTAGCATAGTTAGTAGGAAATAGTAGCCTTTCAATTTGCCAACAAAAGAATATCTCCCCTTAAATTAGCCCTCAGTTCACAGGTTAAAAAATAATATTGGGTGGGAAGCTATGTCTAACAAAGGCTATCAGAAGCATCCAAATACAGTGCATATCATAAGTACTGGACGAGAAGCAGGGCCATGTTAGAATTTGTTTGAACAGGTATAGTGAAAATATTTTAAAGTTGGGTGGTACTGCCTTTTACTCCCGTCCCTTCATTTCTTCACTTACTGTCCTTTTTCTCTATCATATTCTCTTATTTTCTCTCAGTCATTTATCCAGCCTTTTCACCCTACCACATTCCATTATTCAACACTCTCGTGCCTCCCATCTTCCCTCTTTCCCTATCCTCTATTCCGTTCTCTTTCTCTTATTGCTATCTACTCTTTCCACCCTCCCAATTTCCACTACCCGTATACCGTGTCTTTCTATCTCCCCCTTTCCCTATCCTCTATCCCATTCTCTTTCTCTTATTGTTATCTATCTACTC